>OX359270.1:31268555-31571055 GCA_947179155.2 Hedera helix
GCCACATAAACTAGAGATACTGAATTGCATTTTACCCTATTTTTTGAAGAGAAAAGAAGAGCACGTAGATCGTGTATGCTCAGGTTGTTTGTCTGGCTATGCTATTAATTGGTCAGTAGCTATGTTTGATCAATGATTAAATGGAAATTGTTAGTTGCATTAATTTATGGTACGTTTTTCATGTGTTCTAAAGAAAAGCTGCGAGGACGGAAAGAATTAGTGGTGCCGATGCAGACCCGGAGGGGGGGTTACTTATAAAGAAATAATAATAAAAATATTACAATTACTTATAAAGAAATAATAATAATAAAATATTTTTATTTTAAAATCAATATTATTATAATTTAATAATTTTAAAGATACTTTTTAATTATAAAATTCAAGTGGGAACGACGGAAAGGTACCAGAAGTATGGATAAACATGTGTGCAAAAGAAAAGCTAAAAATGTGGGGATGCATTACGGGACAGCGGGGGACTTAAAAACCCCAATAATTAATGTGGCAAACGGATTCACAATTTTTTCTTATACAACCGTATAAAATTTCTTAAATTTATTTAAATAAAATAAGTTCAAACATGTGTAACATTTTCTTATACAATTATATATATAAAAAATTATATTCGTACTAATTTTTTGAGAATTTTTTCGATACCCCTATTTTTTATAATATATTTTTAAAGAGGATAAATTTAAGAACACAAAATCAAACATTGCATTAATCTCAACGCGAATTTTAATATCACGTCTCACTCACTTTTTAATAATTGAGATATATGTAATATTTATATATTGTGTACTTATTCTTATTCTGACGTTGCATTAATCGTGTTTTGTGGAGAAAATTTGGGGAAAGAAACGTAATCATGTTGATAACGAAAACGAAACCAGCAGCCTCGAAAGTTTGGAGTTGGTTTTCAAAAGTAACGAAAACGAAACCAGCAGCAGCAAGCAGTGTATGTATCTCATAAATTAATATTCCTAGCTATGATTCAATCACAAGCCATTTCCATATATTATTAGTAGTAGTTTGCGTGGCAAAAACTGCATGGGCGGACTAAAATCATTAATGGTACACAATGATATTAAAAGGCAGAAAAAGCAAATTCAATCTTCCATATATTATTGGACCTTGAACTATCTCTCTCTCTCTTTAATGTTTGCGGGCCTATTAAGTACCTAACTAGATTGGTCTAATTTATGAATGGTCCCAATCCATAGACGTATTAGAGTACCTTTTGGATCCTTTAATATTATATTAACTTTTTATTTTGTTTTATTTTTCTCAAGTTATTTTCTGTTATATTTTATTTTTCTTTCTACATTTTTGTTGTTCTCCACTTTGTTTAATAATGGCTGAAACTAATTCATGCACTTATGCTAGGTTGAAATTATGCTAGATAGTTGATGACTATCTAATTCATAATTTTGACGAGTTAAAATTTAATATTATTTCTGTTTCGTGATAAATGTCTTGTTTGTTAATTTTTTATATAATTTATGATTTTCATTACTGTATTATTTAATATTAAATGAATTCTATCAATTTTTAAATTTTAAAATATCATAAATTGACTTTAAAAAAATCAGTATTAATCTTATATTTAGATAAAATGGGAGAGTGTTAGAAATTTAGAAGGTGATGTTGAATTGATGGCTATACTTGAAAGGAAGTTACAGGCTTATATGACAAAATGATTGCTGTTAATTACTTGTCTGGGCCACCAGGCCCATTTCACAATTTCAATCCAATCCAGTACATCCAACCTTAGGCATCCAATCCAATGGCAATGGGGCGTGATGACACTTTATTATTTGGATTTTGGAGTATTGATTATGAAAATTTTAGAATTTGTCAGGTAATTAGAAAGTTAAAATTTCAAAATATTGCAATGCAATCCTCAACTGGAGGGGTGAGAGAATCTATACCAGAAAATAAATTGAAAGTGTGGAAGATAAAAATTCAATTATACAAAACATCCTGCTTTTTATTCAATTAGTCATGATTTTTTTTCTTTTTCAAATTACTTTTTTAAAATATAGAATACATATATATAAAATGATCCATAATCATAATTGTCTATATCGTTTTATCGAATCAACTCATTTACGATCATTCATTGTGAGATCTGACACGCCGTATTAAACATATAATTATACGTTATATTCTAACAATATTTTTAAGTGTAAAATGACTTTTTCTTAGACGCTCGATATATATAATATGTCAAATAGCTTAAATTGTCAGATTATATATTATATGCTAGACGTGTGCAAAAATATCTATTCAACTTTAAAAATTCATTTGACATATTATTTATATCATCCTCCATATAACATGCTAGAGGATTAAATTAATTGACTAATATAATGAGTTTCGATTTCACTATAGAGAGTAAAGACTACAAATAGATTAATGTGAAGCGATTGTAATTACAAATAGCCGTCATATATGTAAGACCCCGAATTTATGAAATACAAAATTTAATTTTTCTTCATATATATTTTTTCTGAAACAGTAAGTGGTTAAATTGACGAAATTGAAAGTTAAGGATGTTATATGCAAATTTTATTTTGACGGACAATATTCGTTTTGTCGGGGAATATTCGGGCCGTACGACGGCGCCGAAATAACAAATTATTTGTGGACCCCACAACGGAATATTTGTCGGATATAGAAAACGACAGAAGTAACCTTTTTAAATAAAAATAGTCAACGGTGTTAACTGTTAAAATACTGGTGATAAAAGAATAGTAGCATACGGTAATTTATGGTATTTTCTGTAGCACACGGTACTCTACAATAGCACACGGTATTGCACAGTGTCTCATATTATTGGTCTGATAATTGACACCGTAATTGTTACGCATCATTTCATCAATAATTGTCATTGCATAATATTTTATATTATCAATTCAATTATTGTTGCTACACAGTATTTTGCATTATTGATTCAATAATTGTCATTACACTGTATTTCATATCATCGAGTCAATAATTGTTGGTGCACTGTAGTTTAAAATTATTGAATCTAATAATTGTCACAGTAGCAAATACACTATAATTTATATTATTAAATTAATAAAAATATGTAACGTGTTTCTTACATTATTGTGGTAACATTATTTTATATGTTGGACTCACAGGAAGAATAAATAAATAAATAAATAAATAAATAAAAAATAAAATAATTAATTTTACTATTTGAAATAGTAACGTGAATAGTGACGTGAATAGTGACGTGAATAGTACGTGAATAGTAAGAAACATGTGGGACCCATTGTGGGGCCCACATGAAATGTGAGAAATGTGGGAATTTGCTGAAGAGTTGGTGGAGGCTGCGCAGCAGCCTCTGCTGAATTTTTTTTCTGTTCACCTACCATGCATAGTAACTTATTTTTTCTTATAAATAGATTGTTCAGCTGAATAGAAAAATCACACCTAAAACATAAAAATTTTCTATAAGAATTTTATGAGTTTTCTCTGAGAATAGTAAGGTTATTTTGAGAGTTTGAAAGCCAAAAGGAGTGCAGAAAATTTTCAAGTAAGTGTTTTATTAAAGAGTAGTAATTTCATAAATTCCTATTTTTCACGGTATTCACAAATCTTCCTTTAGAAGACTCTTCTTTGAGAAGATTCATTTTTAAAAGCTTTCTTTGGAAGATTTATTTTGGAATATTATTTTAAAAATTATTTTAAAGTTGTTATATTATACTACAAAAATTATGTTAAATATATATAATTTTGATAGTTCATAATATACGAGTTATCATACACTTTGAAATTTATATGTGGTAATTACTAATTATATTAAAAATATATAGGTTGATCAATCTCATTTAAATCAATATCCAGTCACGTGTTAAGGTAAGGGGTATCATTCTTTTCATCATCATAAATGGATATTATTTTCTTTCTTACTTGAAGGGATTATCATTCTTTGATTCTCGAAAATAATATCGTTTCTTTCTTGTGCCATTTACTTCCATGTATTAAATTGTGGGAATAACCTTACGGCGCGGTTTACCGCCTGTTGGTGAATAACCTTTTGTATTCATTCCTTATTAATCTTTGAGAATAACCTTACGGTGCGGATTATCGCCTGTTTGGTGAATAACTCTTCGTATTCAAATTGATGGGAATAACCTTACGGCGCGGATTATCGCCTGTTTGGTGAATAACTCTTCGTATTCAAATTGATGGGAATAACCTTACGGCGCGGATTACCGCCTGTTGGTGAATAACTTTTTTTATTTGTCTCGTGTGGAAATAATTTGTCTACACGAATTATCACATGACACTTTTATTCCATATTCGTAAGTGATATCATTTTCCTTTATACTCATAAGGGATACCATCTTTTTCATCTTCCATTATTCAAACTTACTATGGTAAAGGATATTAATTTCCTTTACCATTTGTTAATCAAACTTGCTACGGTAAGTGATATTATTTTCTTTCATACACCTAAATCGAAACTTATTATGGAACTATTGCTTCTATAATTCCTGAAAATATTATATGTTCCATAATAGTTGAATTTCATTATTTCAACTGAACCTTCCTATTTTCTGAACATTTCTATTGAACTGTAATCGTTATTCTGAACTGTGGATCTTGAATATCATTTTTAAATTTCACTCCACATCATGTTGGCAATTTGGACATTATTTGAATCTGCACAAAGTAAACTTCCGATACTTATTGTTTATCCTGTTCTTCTGTTCATCATTTGTATCACTGTTATTTGTATTAATCATCAAGAATCAAGCTGTTGTGAATATCTGTGGCCGGGGGCACAGATGTGATATAATTGTTGAACAGATGATAGGTTAAAGGCGATATACTAGGTTAAAGGCGATGTCGACGCCGGGATTTTCGCTCGTTTCGTTTTTTATTATTAAAAATGTCCCTTTCCAATTTTAGCCTTTAGATTAAGATGTGACTTTTGAAAAGGGTCGGCTTAGTGTCGACGGGGTTTTCGAAATGTCGAATTTTTATGAGCCAATTAACCAGAGTCGCCAGTTGGTATTGTTGAAATGGATGTACCAACTCATCCGAATTTTGTTTTCGTAATCGTAATGGCTCATATGTGACTCCGATTCAATTGGTCCGCAAACCGAGATTCATAGAGTTCGGGGGCTTGCTTAAGCGAGGGGAAGGTGTTAGGCACCCCCCGACTTCCGTGAAACACGGTTACCGCTATCTTGATGTTTTTCTATCCTTTTTAAATCCTAAAAATATGTGTGTGCGCGCGTGTGTGTATGTGTGCCTAAATGGAGGTTTGTGGTGTCCTTTTGCATAAAGTTGCTTTGATTTTATATGTCAAAAATGTGTTTTGTCGGGAAAGTGTTTTAGACGTCTTTTGACCCAAATGACAAGGCTTCGTTTGTTATAAGAAAGATTAATTTTAATTTCGAAAACGATGAGGTTTTTATTAGATGTCATTTTAGAAAACAATAGTTTTTTAAACTTTTGTCAAATAGGAATCGAGACTATACATTGTCTTTGTAGACACCCAAATTTTGCACTTTTGTACTAACCCTGACAGGAGGGCAAAATCGTCATTTGACCCGACACGCGGAAAAGAAGGTGGACCCCAACACCATGCCACCCCAGCGATTTACGGTCAAAGCCGCCACCACGGACAACGAGCATCCGGTCACTTGAGGCAAGGCGAACAGTTGATCCCGAAAAACCTGAGCCGACCACAAAAGACGACTGATGGCCAATCCGCTTACGATGTTCGGGGGTCTCGCTCCCCGATGACTCGCTGTGGATAATTCGACATGACCAACGAAACGTCTTCCCATACGAATCCTCGACAAGAACACGAGTAGAGGCTGGGGCATCTTAAAGGTCATGGAAATGAAAAGAGCACAGGTCTATATCGGACTCCTCATCAATGAATCTTCCCCCACGACCATCAATGGATTTTAACAAACTCAGCCTGATGCATGTTAACATTACCTCGATACCCAGTCGGGCATAGGCAAGAGCGATATAATTCCTGACGTCAGAGTTGATCGATTAAAAGGCGGGGAAGGGCAACATGGTCATCAGTCATTACAAAAGCCAAATGGACTGCCTCAATCAAATGAAAGTCGAGAGCTATCAATGCATACGACCAAATGACAAAAGGACCACCTAGATATCAACCCAGAATCTAGGCATAATCCTCCAGCATCAGAGGAAGTCCCAGCGTCCCAAATTCAAAGACATGACGATCTGGGAACTAGCCTGACGAGGAGCCCTGGATAAGTCGATTGGGCATGCGAAATGACAAATACAATTCCCCAACAGAGAAACGATAAGGGGCATGCGATTCAACAAACCAGCCTTGAAGTCCAGAAACTGTGCTCCCTAGTAAGGCGTGGCGCAGCTAAGTAGTCAAAAAGAGCGACAAGTGAAAATTTGTATCATTTGACTAAACAGGGGTCATGTCCTTCCAAGCATATCTATTGATCCATGCATAACATCCGTGCATCCATGTATATGTCAAAATAAAATGTACATGAAAAGAAAATCACAGGTACGAGACTGTCGGCGTCACGAATACCGGTGCCATTTACCAGAATAACATGGCAGCGGGAAACTTCAGCGACCCGATGCGCCCAGAATCTATGGAACATCAAGGGATTACAAAATGACTGTCTGAAGCACCTTCAGCTAATCGACCAGGATGACAGCTCAAAAGCAATGGCTGTCAAGAGCGATCTACGAGGACGAACCCCAAGAATGACAAGTCAAACCAAAAGAAGTGGCTGGCAAAAGCGATTTACGAGGACAAATCCCAGGGAGGCCCCACAAACTAATCAGGTACGCTTTCCTTTTAAATTTCCTCTAGAATTATTGCATTTTTATGATGTACAATACGATGCGAGTCCATTTAGGATAGTACACAGCGATTCCGGAGACGAGACCCGGCAATTCAAAACCGACCCGTCAGATACGATACCTGACCAAACCAAAAACGACCAGTCAGATACGATACCTGACCAAACCAAAAACGACCAGTCAGATACGATACCTGACCAAACAAAAAAAAAACGACCCGTCAGATACGATACCTGACCAATTGAAAAAACGACCCGTCAGATACGATACCTGACCAATTGAAAAAACGACCCGTCAGATACGAGACCTGACCAATTCAAAACTACCCGTCAGATACGAGACCTGACCATTTCAAAAACGACCAGTCAGAAACGATACCTGACCAATTCAAAAAACGGCCCGTCAGAGACTATACCTGACCAACCAAAAAATGACCCGTCAGAAACAATACCTGACCGTCCAAAATGACCCGTCAGAAACAATACCTGACCGTCCAAAATGACCCGTCAGAAACAAGAACTGACCGTCCAACACGACCCGTCAGAAACAAGAACTGACCGTCCAACATGACCCGTCAGTGAAAACCCCTGACCGTCCAAAATGACCCGTCAGAAACAATACCTGACCGTCCAAAATGACCCGTCAGAAACAAGAACTGACCGTCCAACACGACCCGTCAGAAACAAGAACTGACCGTCCAAAATGACCCGTCAGTGAAAACCCCTGACCGTCCAAACATGACCCGTCAGTGAAAATACCTGACCGTCCAAGCATGACCCGTCAGTGAAAACCCCTGACCGTCCAAAATGACCCGTCAGAAACAATACCTGACCGTCCAAAATGACCCGTCAGAAACAAGAACTGACCGTCCAACACGACCCGTCAGAAACAAGAACTGACCGTCCAAAATGACCCGTCAGTGAAAACCCCTGACCGTCCAAACATGACCCGTCAGTGAAAATACCTGACCGTCCAAGCATGACCCGTCAGTGAAAACCCCTGACCGTCCAAAATGACCCGTCAGAAACAATACCTGACCGTCCAAAATGACCCGTCAGAAACAAGAACTGACCGTCCAACACGACCCGTCAGAAACAAGAACTGACCGTCCAAAATGACCCGTCAGTGAAAACCCCTGACCGTCCAAACATGACCCGTCAGTGAAAATACCTGACCGTCCAAACATGACCCGTCAGTGAAAATCCCTGACCGTCCAAACATGACCCGTCAGTGAAAACCCCTGACCGTCCAAACATGACCCGTCAGTGAAAATCCCTGACCGTCCAAACATGACCCGTCAGTGAAAATCCCTGACCGTCCAAACATGACCCGTCAGTGAAAACCCCTGACCGTCCAAACATGACTCGTCAGAAACAATACCTGACCGTCCAAACATGACCCGTCAGTCAAAAGAACTGACCGTCCAAAATGACCCGTCAGTGAAAACCCCTGACCGTCCAAACATGACCCGTCAGAAACAATACCTGACCGTCCAAAATGACCCGTCAGTCAAAAGAACTGACCGTCCAAACATGACCTGTCAGTCAAAAGAACTGACCGTCCAAACATGACCCGTCAGTCAGAAGAACTGACCGTCCAACATGACCAGTCAGTCAAAAGAACTGACCGTCCAAACATGACCCGTCAGTCAAAAGTCCTGACCGTCCAAAGCGACCCGTTGGCAAAAGATCCGACGATGACGATACAACCCGTTGGCAAAAGATCCGACGATGACAATGCGATGACCGTTGGAGAAAGATCCAACAATGACTCAAACAATGCGATGCGATGTGCGAGGCGACGTGCGATGCAATGTGAGATACATCATATGAGAAGCAGTGCGATATGTGATATGATATGCGATTTGATATTTAACATGCGACTTGATATGCGATGTGCGATAAGCAAGAGAAAAACAGTCTACTTGACGAATATGCTATGCAAGTCCATTTGAGGCAGTAACCGGTAATATTAGTGTTGCATCATTAATATGTATATGTTGCATCAATGATATATATGTTGCATCATTAAATGTGTACTGTCATCATCATGCATTGGGTGCCTACTTCTTTATCATGTTCATTTCACTTACCATTTCATAAACATGATAAAGAGGGGCAGCTGTAGACACCCAAATTTTGCACTTTTGTACTAACCCTGACAGGAGGGCAAAATCGTCATTTGACCCGACACGCGGAAAAGAAGGTGGACCCCAACACCATGCCACCCCAGCGATTTACGGTCAAAGCCGCCACCACGGACAACGAGCATCCGGTCACTTGAGGCAAGGCGAACAGTTGATCCCGAAAAACCTGAGCCGACCACAAAAGACGACTGATGGCCACTCCGCTTACGATGTTCGGGGGTCTCGCTCCCCGGTGAGCGAGCGGCTGCCCAGCTCGCCGGTGAGCTGGCGGGGGTGGAAAGGGGGCAGCGCCCCCTGAAAGCCAAGCACAATTAGCAAATTCTATATCAAGTCGCAACCCTCCGAACTAGCCTCCCAGAACAATATGGCACGTTTTCCAGGGATTTTCGGATTGCAAAAATACAGCCTTCCAAAATAATACAACAGAGATTGACAATTTAAGACCGCGTGACACGAAAATCGAGAAAAGCAAGCCGAACAGCCGCGGATGCACCTGCGGCCACCGACAAAAAGGACAGTGCGCGGCTCGAGGAGACGGCACACGGCAGCCGAGGAAACGGCGCTTGCAGCCCAGCCGCAGATGCACCTGCGGCCAGCCGCAGATGCATCTGCGGCTGCCTACTGAAGCCTATAGATCGGCCATTTCCACCCGAGAGCGAGAGGAGAGGAGGAAAAATAGATTTTTAGAGAGAGAGAGCTCGCGGGAGAAGAAGAAAATGGCGGAAATGTAGAGAGAGAAACGAGATTTTAGAGAGAGAAACCCACGGGTTTGTTCCAAAGAGTGAGATTTCTTCATCCTTTGTACAATCTTTGTATCCTATTTTGGTTTCCAAGTGTTGAATCATCTATTTCATCATTTGGAATGTAAAAAATCCGAGTTTCATAGCGTCGTTGTGTTTGATATATCAAATCTTGTAGATCTAGTTTTTATTTTGTTCTTATTGTGTTTGTTGGGTGGATCTTCTGTGGATCCGAAAATATTTGGTGCATTGCTATTTAAATAGTTTGTTTTAGTGTATTTGAAAGTTAGATCCAATGTAGTGGATATTTGTTTTGGGATCTATGGATTAGGGACGGTTAGAGAGGATTTATTGCGGATAGAATCTCCTCCTAACCTCCCGATGATATCCCTTTAGTTTATTTTCTAGCTTTTACGTATGTAACGATCGCGATGCACCTTTATGTAAATATGTAAATTTTTGGGCCTTAAAACGACATCGAGTCGAAAATCGGGTTTAAGGCCCCGTGATAATGAAATATGTGATTGTGGGCGTTTGGGGCTATTTAGACGGCTTACATGCCCACAAATAGCTCCAACGTTATTTTGATGCTTGGTTTTCCCTTTCGACATGAGAAAACGAATTTTGAATGAAAAGATAAAGATTTTCATAAAATCAATCAAAGTAGGATATTAGATCACTCGTAGGCTAAATAAAATTGTAAGGATGAGCTCTATTCCTATTTGACGAAGGGTTTGAAAAATATGTTTTACAAATATCATCGGTTTTATTATCAAAACAAAAAAGCAATAAAAATGAACTTTTCGATTAAGTCAAATCCTTCGTGCATAGGGTTAACGAGATTCTGAAGCACTTTCAAAGTAAAGCATTTCAACGACATTCATTTAGGCACATACACACACACACACACACACACACACACACACACACATATTTTAGGATTTAAAAGGATAGGAAAACATTGAGATTGCGGTAACCGTGTTTCACGGAAGTCGGGGGGTGCCTAACACCTTCCCCTCGCTTAAGCAAGCCCCCGAACTCTATGAATCTCGGTTTGCGGACCAATTGAATCGGAGTCACATATGAGCCATTACGATTACGAAAACAAAATTCGGATGAGTTGGTACATCCATTTCAAAAATACCAACTTGCGACTCTGGTCAATTGGCTCATAATAAAATCGATCTTTCAAAACCCGTCGACATTAAGCCGACCATTTTCAAAAGTCACATCTTAATCTAAAGGCTAAAATTGGAAAAGGGCATTTTAATATAAAAAAAACGAGACGAGCGAAAATCCCGGCGTCGACAGTCTTCTAACAGTAAATATAAATAAAACGAGGGCAACTTCTAGAACTCTTTAACCCTATGCACAAAGTTTAATGAAAACGTTTATTTATTTTTCGAAAACGTCTTTCATGACATTTCAAAACCAAAATAGCCTTTTCGTCAAACGAGGATCAAATTTCGCCAAAACTCTTTACTTTTTAATCCTCGTGTATCTAATATCCTAATTGATCACTTTTAGAAAATCTTCATCGTTTGCCTTATTTTGGAAAACCGTTTTGTCGTGTCGTAAATTAAAACAAGCATCCACAACATGTCGGGGCTGTCCTTGGGCATGTGAGCCATCTCGACAACCCCAAACACCCACAATCACATATTTTATTATTATCACGGGGCCTTAACTCGAACACGATTTTGTATCGTTTTAAGGCCCGATATTACAACATACACATACATGGGCCCTGTATCATGATTACATATACCCCAAACGTCCATCATCGGGATTCGACCGCTAGGATCTCCTCCCTAGGCTCACAATCACCCAAGTAGCTACATAACCAATAATAAGCCAAATCTAAACAATATTAAACATCACTATCGCATTACATAACCCAAATATCACCCAAATCAACACTACGCATTACTCATTACCACGACGAGCGAAAAATCACCGTACGGGTGTCATCGGGGCGTTAGGAGGAATTATGTTCCGAGGGAACCCTCGCTAACGACGCCTAACCACGGATCATCACCCACATAATAACGTATTACATCCAATAAACCAAACACAATGCTATACTAACAATACAAACAAAAAACCCAAAACAAACAACTTTTCACCTTGCAAAACGTCGATTCGAGCTTCTTATATCATAAAATGAACTACACCACAAGATCCCTCAACTAAAATAGCACAACAATATGGATCTAATGCTCAAATCTAACCAAAACTGAGCTTTTTCTCTCTCTCCCGCGATCTTTCTCTCTCTCTTTTTCTTTCTTTTTTTCTTCTTTTTTCTTTCTTTTTCTTTTCTTCTCTTTGGTCTCAGGTGGAAAAATGGCCGCATATAGGCTTCAGCAGGCAGCCGCAGATGCATCTGCGGCTGGCCGCAGATGCATCTGCGGCTGGGACGGCCACAGCAGGCCCAGCCGTCGCCTCGGCTGCCGCGTGCCGTTCTCGAGCCTCGTGCCTGTCACCTTTGTCGGTGGCAGCGGTTGCATTCGCGGCCGTCCGGCTTGCTTTTTCGATTTTCGTGCCACGCGGTCTTAATTCGCCAATTTCTGCGGTATTATTTTGGAAGGCTGTATTTTTGCAGTCCGAAAATCCCTGGGAAACGTGCCATATTGTTCTGGGAGGCCAGTTTGGAGGGCCGCGACTTGATACAGAATTTGATAATTGTGCTTGGCTCCCAGGGGGCGCTGCCCCCTTTCCACCCCCGCCAGCTCACCGGCGAGCTGGGCAGCCGCTCGCTCACCGGGGAGCGAAACCCCCGAACATCGTAAGCGGAGTGGCCATTAGTCGTCTTTTGTGGTCGGCTCAGGCTTTTCTGGATCAACTGTTTGCCCTGCCCCAAGTGACCGGATGCTCGTTGTCCGTTGCGGCGGCTTTAACCGTAAATCGCTGGGGTGACTTTGTGTTGGGGTACACCTTTCTTTCCGCATGTCGGGTCAAATGACGATTTTGCCCTCCTGCCAGGGTTAGTAGAGAAGTGCAAAATTTGGGTGTCTACAGGCGATACATCTGTTCGGTGTCTTTTATGGCACATGGTTAATGTTCTCTTTGGCCCGTAGTGCAAAGATGAACTGTTGATTGGTATGATTATGACCAAAGGCTGAATCTGGTATAATCATGACCGTTGGTGTTATATTGAATGTCTTTGGCTCGTAGTGCAAAGATGAACTGTTGATCTGCATGATTATGACCAGGAACTGTGAAGTTGTATTATCTTGACTAATGGTATTTCAGATGATAAAAGTTAATGATGTTTTTACTAAAAAGAGAAGCGAGTGGACATTATAGTCTGCATTATTCTTCTAATAGATTGCTCATTCCGCTGTTATTATTGATCTGAACATTGTTTAAGAATTTAACTACAGTTTTTGATATAAACCATGTAGTCTATTATATTCTATCAAGAACTCAACTGTTGAAGGCTAATGATAATTTATTCGTCATTATCTTAGTCATAATATTTCTTACTGGGCTATTTGAGCTCACCCTTTCTTTTGTTCCATTACAGGAGATGAAAACGTAACAGGGTCTAGCCGGGGAATGGAGTGAGAGTCTGATGAATAGCTGTCGTAGTCTTCACGTGTTGTAAAATAGTGTGGCAATAATAGTGAAGACTTAGTTGTGTATTATTATACCCTGTATTGTTGTACGTTGTGCTTTGTTGTAATAATTTTGTTGTAGTCTTTTGACGACTCAAGTTTGGGCTGTGTGGGCCTAGATTTGGGGGCGTCACAATATATACATAATTTTGTTGATAGAGTTAGATAGTTGGTTGGACGTGGCAATAATTTGATATTTTTATAATTATAAATAAAATTTAATATTTTTATAAACTCTCTTATGTGATTGCGTGACTAATTTATTATTAATTTAAATTTTTTTATATAAAATTATTATTTTTATTTGTGAAACATCAACTGCCTATATAAAATTATAGAGTTTCAATAATAACAGATTTGTCAACTTATTTTACTCTACTATTTTTACCTTGGCCAAAAAATAATAACAACACACGAAATACAGATAAAGGATCACCTGACCTTCACGTGTCACAGGGCTTAAGGAGGGTTTTTGATTCTTCAGACCCTTCATTCCCCTAACCCTTTCTTAACCGCCTGTGTCAATCCTGAAATGAGCGACACAGTCCATCTTCACCAATTCACTCGATAAACCCTACAATTCCTAAAACCCTAAACCATGAAATCTCTCTCTCCTAAATCGCTCTTCTTTTTCTCTTCACGAACTCTCTTCAGCAATTTCGAAATTCCCCCAAATACCCTTTTCAAATTCTCCCATTTCTCAACCTCACCCATCCAATTCCACTCTTCTTTACACTCTTCTCCTTCTTCCTCTTCGTACCCTTCTCGACGACACCAAGAAGAAAGACGCCTTGTAAGGGTTTCAGTTTGGTGGGATTTTGAAAACTGCACACTACCAGTTGGTAGCCATGTTTTTAGAGTAGCTCAAAGTATTACAGCAGCAGTTAGGGCAAAGGGTATTAAGGGACCGATTCAGATTACGGCTTTCGGAGATGTAATGCAGATGTCCAGATCGAATCAGCAGGCGTTATCGTCTACTGGGATTAATCTCACTCACGTTCCTCGTGGTTTGTTTCAATCTTTTTCATTTTTGTTGAATTATGATGATATTTATATACATGGATTGTTACTCAACAATTGTATACACATAAAGATTCAAATTTTGAGGAGAATGGATGCTCGAATTGGATTAAATGTTTTGCTTGTTATGTTGGGTGACTTTGCTGGAAATGTACTATTTCATATTTAGACTAACATAAAGATGAGTATACGCTGGAAACTATTGAAGGGTATTTTGTTGTTTTGACTAAAATCTTCCACAATTACTAAAATCCTCGATTTTCTGTATTAAATGAACTAATGTCAAAATTATGTCGTCATAGAGTAAAAACCTTTTTATTTATTTCTCAGAATGATGTGGAAGTGAAATTAACTTGGGAGAAATCCAAGGGCCATTTGTAAGTGTAGTTTGAATTTCTTGAACAATCAGATTGCCAAAGCATTTATTTATTTTCCCCTTTTTGTTGCTGTTGTTTATAGTTTTGACACATACCAAACCAAAAATTCATCTAAGCCAAATACGGAACTAGCTTATTATAACAACACATGTAATGCATTATATCTGGCCCGCTGGCTCAAAGGCAGTGAGTTTTTTCAGTCTAGTTTTGTTATAGCTTGATGTTGATAATTGGCGATTCTGTGTAATGGAATTTTTTAAACATTGTAAAATTTGTTAATTAATTCCATCATGATAATATGAGTACTGCAATTGGAGAAGATGCAGTTTTCTCTTCTAGAAATTCTCCTCTATTTGTTGCTCCTGATTGTTTGCGATGATGTATTTTTGCAATGCAGGTGGAAAGAACAGTGCTGACAGGTCTCTACTTGTTGACCTTATGTGCTGGGTTTCGCAAAATCCTCCACCAGTACATCTTTTCTTAATTTCTAGTGACAGAGATTTTGCTAACATTTTACACCGATTAAGATTGAACAACTACAATATTTTACTTTCTAGCTCAGATGATGCTCCTGCGGTTCTCCGCAGTGCTGCAAGTATTATGTGGGGTTGGAATGCTTTGGTTAGAGGGGAAAACCTTTGCGGAAAGCATTTAAACCAGCCTCCAGATGGTCCTTATGGTTCTTGGTACGGCCACTACAGGTTGCCTCTTGAGGACCCCTTTGCTGTTACTGAGCAACCAGCATCTTCACGGGTTCAGGGTTCGTCTGAATCAGGTTCAGTACCCAACCTTCGTCCAGTTCCAAAGGTTGTTGTGAAGCAGATTCGTCATATATTGAACTCATACCCTGAAGGAATTTCAATTACAGATCTTCGTTCAGAGTTGGGGAAGACTAATGTAAATTTAGATAAAGATTTGTATGGATATAAAAAGTTCTCCTGTTTTCTATTATCAAATTCGCACATTCTGAAGCTTCAATCTTGTGGTGAAGGTCAGCTCTCTATTCGTAGCATTGCTCCTAAAGTTCTTCAACCTGCTGAGGATGCAAAAGGCATAACTTTGGGAACAGTCACTAATAATGGGGTCCTAGATCAAGACATTTCTTCAAAGAGAAATAGTAGAGATAGCAAGAGTTCAAGTTTGGAAAAGAAAACACCATTTTCTTCAAATCCAAAAGTAAATGCGAGAGAGTTTCTGAAAAAGTTGCAGGAATCACCAAAGCAGGTGGAAGAACCATTAAAGAAAATGTCAGATACCTCTCCACTTGTTGAGAAGGCAAATAAATCTGATGTTGTGAGTGAGTCTTTAAGAAAGTTGCAAGAATCACAAAATCAGGTGGAAGAACCATTAAAGAACATGTCAGATCCCCCTCCATTTGTTGAGAAGGCAAACAATGCTGAAGTTACCAAGAGTCATTTGTGCTCTATGGAGGAACAAGATCCCATATCTAACGTGGGATTTTTAAAGGTTATGTGGAGAAAATGGTTTGGTGCTAAAGATAGTGGTTCGGAGGAGAAGAATAGTGGAAAGCCAGATAAATATGATACTTCCAATCGTAGCACTGAAAAGATAAAAGAAACTAAGAAAAAGTGTGTGAATTTGACCAGTCAAAGTGCTTCTCTAATAGGTCTTGATTCAAAGTCTTCATCCACACATGAAGTAATAGTTGATGAAAATAGTACTAGGAGCTGTGAAGCCAATGATGATAAATCTAGCAGGGGCCCTGGCTTTTTTAACAAAATAATCAAGTGGTGTAAATTTTGGAGTAGCCCAAAGTCAGACGGTGCAAGTGAATTAAGCAGTGACAATCCGAGCATTATTGAGGCTGAAAACAAGGAGCAGCATATATTCTCAATGGAATCTTTTTGGAATGACATGATTGCATTTGTAGATACACCTAGAGGTTTGAATGTGATCACGCAGTCAAAAACCAGGTACATGCTTGCTTGATTTATCGTAGCTTCTTCAGTTTCTGACTTTTGTTTTTTTTAATTATCAGCCAGACATTTCTTGCTCGTGCTTTATATTATAAGTTTCTAGTATCAAAATATCTTTTGATCTTTATTTTTTTTATTCTACAAGCCATACCATATCGTACTTTCTCTATTCAACAAGAAACATGTACATATGAATTATATTGTGAACATAATCTATGATATATTATCAAGGCCGCTGAGTGGAAAGGACTTTGGGGATGAGCATAATTTGCAAATTTCCACAGAATGCAGCTGGTAATCCATATGTTGACCAAGTTTATGCAAATTTGACTTATGCTACCTTATTATTATTATGTGTTAATTAAGTGCACCATATGCTTGGGAGTAAATTTCATATTTGTTATGTATTAAAGAGGAAAACGAATCAACTAATAGAATTCAAAATATATCAAATGTTACGTATCTAAAAGAAGTTTAAGATCCATCTCCTACAGGTTATAAGCCTGCTAACTAAGTACGGACTGTTTTATCAGCTAGGAGTTGGAAATGAAATATTATGTTGATTTTTATAATTATCGATACTGTTTATATACTAAGGAAAACCATATTATCGGCATTTGAACTCAGCTTCTCAATCAAATTGTTGGTTCCATGTACTTAACGATTGGGGATTGTAATATTTTTATGTTTTGGAAATTTATAAGTGATCTATAGGTTTTTAAATGTTGGAATTGTAATATTTTTAATGAAGTATTCACATAGTTGACCTAGTACAATAGTCATTGAAATTGGAGAATTAATAAATTCATTATTTATGATCGCTCAGAATCATAAACTGATAAAAAAAATATTGTTTTCTTCATATTGTCAGAAAAGAGATGGCTTTGAATTTGCGAAAGGATGGACCTTCTGTTCTCAGATATCTCATTGAAAGTGATCTTCTTCACCTTGTGGACTTGTTAATCTTGGATAAGAAATGGGTGGAAGAATACCCCTCTCAGAAGTTTCCTTTTAAAATCATTCGGCCAGCTGAAAAGGGGTCTTTAAGTAATTCACATAATTCAAAGAGTCTGAGATCTATCTTTATGGATACGCAATCACTGTCTGATTCAAAGAAGCTTCCAAAACATGGAGAAAAAAGAAACCAAAATGTTTCTCATACTGGGGTTTCTCCACCGGCAAATAACAAAAATCTCTCCAAGTCCAGAGATCAGATTTTGGCCGATTGCAAAAAGCTTGTGGATCATGTTGTCAAAGAATATCCTTCGGGTTTCAATATGGGTGGCTTTAGAAAACTGTTCTTGGACAGGTATGGCTATTATCTGGATGTGCAAAAGTTAGGTTATCAAAACTTGGAATGCCTGTTACAGATAATACCTCGGGTGACAATCGAGTCTAATTACATCACACCAGAACTTCCTTCCGGAAAAGTCCAGAAGAGTTCTGGCGTAGAACTTACTTATGATAGTGTTCCACAAAACAATGCTGGTGGTACAACAATAGCTAAATCAGATGGTGATTTTTTAGCCACTTCTAGGAAGTATGATGATCTTGATTCCCAGTGGGAGGAACTTGGGCCAGTTTCCCACACAAAGCCCAAAAGAAATATGGAAAGGTCTAGTAGGAAATTGAAAGAAGAAACCATAGGACGGGTAAATCATAAATATAAAACTTTATCAGAATAGTGCTTCTCTGGTTCAGATGACGAGAGCTTATCCTCAACAGGATCAGAAGGGCTAGATAAGCCTAGTATAAGAGGGGAAGATAGCTCATTGCTACAGATTCTTGATTCATGGCACTGCAGCAAGGAGGTTGATAACAGGAAAGCTCCCATGGAAAGCTATAAATGGAAGCAAAGACCTCCCACCAGCTATTCATTTGTTTTGGACAATAAGAATAAGTTAGTTGATGGTATATTAGGTAGCTTGAAGAAATCCAGTGAAATGTCAGCCAAATCAAGGATCCAGGCTTGAAGAATAGTATATGCAACTTTGGGATACTCAAATAAGAGGATTCCCGGTTCACAAAGGAGTTCCGAAAGAAAAAGAAAAGTGGAAGTCTCTTTCCATGCATCATTTTGATGAATTAGCAGGGCAACGAGTATGATTCTGCAGAGGATAGGTGCAAATCTGGACATCAATTAACATAACTGTAAGGTGTATGTTTTACATTTTGAATCCAGAAATAGGGTCAGCTAGTAGTTGATTTTTTATTCAAGTAGTTTGATATTCTTTCAGCACGACTCCATATGATTGGAACCATTGTCTTGTGCATGTACTTCAATTTGAAGAAGTGAGAACTTCCCCGTCTACCAGGCGCTTCAATCTCAAGAACCTCAACCATGTATCATATGGTACCTTCATGTTCTAATCATTAGCGGCGTTGTTGAGAATCATAGGGATTTTCCACTCCCGCACAAGTTTCATTTTCATCTCCTTCCCTATACCTAATAGATTAGGCTTCAATGATACCTAAAAAATATAAATAAATAAATAAATAAAAATCACCAGTGTTGTCACGTGGGCGGTCGCTTTGTATTACTCCCTCCATAGTATATTCTATAAAAATAATTTTATTTACAAAATTTATGAATCATGTCAAGTTTAAATTATTGAATTATTCGTTTAATAATAATAATATGATAACGGAATTGATGAAAAACTTGTGAACATTGTATTATTACTCTTTTTGTTCAGAATTATAAGATTAATATTGACTTTTTAAAAGTTAATTTATATCATTTTTAAATTTAAAAGTAATATGATTTATTTAAGTTTTAAAAACAATAAATTTTATAATTAGTAGTATTTTTTAGGTAGTTTATGATATTATAATTGTATTGACATAATTAAATAAATTTATGTTAATTTTGAGTTTAAAATTATTTTAAATTAAATTTTAAAAAATCAATATTAATTTTATAATTCTGAACGTCGTAAAAAAGAAATAGTTACTATTTTTTTTTTTGTTGAGCTATGGAGTACATTAACGGGAAACTTGTATATTTTAGCCTTTAGCAAGCCTTTATTTTGGGAATGGTTCGAATTGCATCTCCCTTCAATTCCTACTAGCTTCAAAAAAATTAAAAAATATATAAAATAAATCTCATGTCCTTTGGATTATACAAGCTTCCAAAAATTCAGGCATTGCCGAGTGTAATTTATTTATAATGAAAGTTTGTAATTGTATTGTCTTGATTCTCAGATCATGTCTTTTCAAATTAAGTTCAGCATTCCCTATTCCGCTATTCCTATAAGCAAAGTTTCTAAAAAAAATTTAATTTACCAATTAATATTGAAAAAAAGAAGGAAATATTTAAAAAGGAAATCTATATATCTATTTATATAAAATAAATAGTACAAAATCGTCTTCCAATCTTAAATTTTAGAAATGGTCCTTCAATACTAAAATTTAGAAAAAGAATTTTTTTTTTATCTTTTATTAAATATGAAAATCTTTTATTTTATATTATTACTATCATAATTATCTACTTACTACTATCTCTTATCCTTGTACTTTTTTTTTTAATTTAATTAATGTTCTTTAAAATTTATATTCTTTATAACAATACTATTTAATTATATAGTAATTTTTTATTATTAAATTATATAAGTATAACTATTTGAGTTTAAATAAAATTTTACTGTTACATAAATAGATGAATATATAAATATATAAATAAATAAATTATTAATTTAAGGATGAATACCAACATTTATATTATATAAATAGATGAACTATTATCGTAATTTTTTTTTATCAACAATTAGTTAAATACTATATTTTAGAAGGAAATAATTTTTCTTATAAAGATCATTATACACAATATTAATCTATTATTATTATAATTAATATATTAGTATAATATAATACTAAAAGTATAAACAATACAATAACTTTATATGTGTTTCACACGAGATCATGAGCTAGTTTAAGTAAGACTAAAATATAATTTGCATCCCAAAATTTATAGAGATGTTGAGGTTTACATTCCAATATTTAAAATGTCTGTAAGTTTATCCCAAAATCTTTTTCGTTATACAAAATGCATCCTTCAAGACTTTTACTTGTCAAAAGTGTTTTTGTTTTAAAAAAGAAACTTTTGGTGCATTTTGCTTAACAGAAAAGAATATTGGGGTGTATTTTGATCAGTTAAAATCTCGAATGATACATTTTATTTATTAAAAAAGAACTTAATGGTGCAAATCTTAATAACCGTACAAACATTTGGGTGTGAAAATTAAAGCAAAACCCACGGTCAAAGAATAAAATAGGCTCATTAATAAGCTTTTTTTTTTCCATATATTCTTCTTATGCAAATTCTCCTTATTAGATATTGGTTGAGGTTTAACGTGATTTGGGATGCTCTCCAAATCCATGGTGTCATCTTGGAGCCCCCGAGGATTGCCTTAATTCGACGGCGCCGGGCTCTCTCTTGAGATGTGTCCTCATGACTCGTGAGTATGGGCCTCCTCTAGAACATTGAACTCGAACCTTTATAGTGCTTGGCCGATATCCCAACTCTAATCAAATTTTATTGTAAAATTAAAACTCTAATTTTCAAGATAAATTAATAACGCGTAGGGAATACAAGAAAATTTTAATGGTTGAGATCTTACAAAATATAAAATTTCAAATGAATTTGAAAGAGGGTGTAGTTTGATTTTTGAAGTGAGGTTGACTTGAGTGACAAATAGAGAGGTATAATCATGATTTGTATTGTTAGACCGTCAAGTCTAGTGAAGTTGATTTTCTTTGTAAAAGTAAAAATTTAGCCAAACCATGTTAAATTGCTTACATGTTACTTGTGTTCTTTGTTCTCCACTGTAACTTGTATAATTTTTTCCTTCTTATCCAATATTTTGTGGGATTAAATCCAATTTTTCGTATTAGTCTGACAAACAACTTAAAACTTTAGCCTTTCCTATACTAAATATTTAAAAAATAAATATAGGAATAATATGTTTCTCCTTTTGAATATAGTATTATAAGTTGGAATATTGATTCCTAACAAGTGGAGAATGAAGTTATAAGAACCTCTATCACTATAGGAAGTGCAGCATTTCTGCATGGCCATGTATACGATGCTCCCCGGCCTAACCAATCATACTTCTATAAATACCCTTTGCTTTCATGAACAAAAATGCAAACCCCAAGTACAAAAATTAAATAAATAAATAAAAATCCAAAAATGGTTCTAGAGCAGCAGAGCTATATTGAGGGTGGCTACTACTCAACTCCTCATCATCCAGTTGTGCCTCCTACTGGTGCAGCCTATTATGCGGCGGCTCATCACCAAGCTAGCCATGGTCCTTCTGGTTACCATCACCACCAGGCTCATTATGACTACAACCACAGCTCGCAGTACTATGGCACGGTGCACCATGGCGTGGCGTATACCGGAGGATATGGTTGCCCGTTTACGGCCAAGAGGACCGGCTGCTGGGTGAGGAAGGGATGCTGATGAATAAAATGAAGAATATATAAAGGCTTCCCATGTGTGTGTATTTAATATTTATGCTATAATATGATGGACTAGGCTTTGGCAATAGTTTAAAAGGACCTAGCTAAATAATGTTTTAAGTTGTTCAACTATTAGTGCCTAATGAATAATTTGTGCAAATTAATTAAAATAAAAATGTTGGTATAAAATTACTCCAATATATGTTCTCCAAACTTAGTATCTTGATCGATCAACTTCTAGCTAAAGCATGTTATGGTACCAAAAAAAGCTTATGATTTTACTTCAAATGCAAATATTTGAGGGTCGACGTAACGCCTAGTTCCACATGTATATACATGTGGGTTAGAGTTTAGATTGCGAGTCTATGACTATAAAATCTTAACTCTAGTAAAGACTAAAGTTAATAATAATTTGTCGTGATTTTTAGCTAGACATTTGACAGGCCAAAATAATACAAATGACTCTCTTGAGGGTAAATTGAGCCTTACTTCGAGTTTGGGTCGGATCCTTATTGTTATAGATAACTAGTTAAAAAACTCATTTAATATCGAGATGTAATTGGGGGCCTCTCAAGCTAATAAAGCAACGGATCAACTGATTCACTTTTACTTTCGATTCCTTACCGTCCCTAAACTCAGAAACACAATAGAGTTACTTATGATGCTATATATTCTGATTTCTTGATGATATACGTTGAGAGGGAAATGCATTAATTTGTTGTTATATACTTTCATAATGAATCGGGCTTCTTTTTTATTTTCGATATCACATTCCAAAATTCATGCCTCGTTTGATACTGTTTAAAGAAGCATCTAATCACAGTTCACGTCTATCACTCAATCTTCTTTTTGTTGTTTTATTACAAGATTTGTTGTTACAAATGAACTGATCCATTTTTATGGATTATGACCTACTTAACTATGGCAGAAAGTATAAAAAATCCTTCCCTGCCATAGGTTAGGATGACCACGTTCTCTTTCTCAAAGATATCAGTGTACTCTTTTCAAGCGTCAACTAGATCTCTAAATTGCATGGCCTAGACCGTTTGAGACCTTTCGAGGGCTTTTTTACCTTTAAGCAAGGGTAGCGCTATATATAGGGCTAGTTGTGAGCGTAAACTATTTTCAGTCGTAAGACAGACTATTGCCCAAGACATTTCTATAAACTATGACAAAACCTCTTGACAGAATATTATCTTATTTTGACCTAAAAACTTGAAAATAAGCTATTTTTTGACCTTTTGAATTTCACCTTATGTAACTTGACGTAAGAAGATTTGTTTTATTTAATGCAGCAGCCACCTCTTTCTGGTGTGCGATTAGGCCTTCAAGTTTTTGTTGTTAAAGTTCTTACTGGTGAGCAATTACCATCATCATTCACTAGAATTAATTTACCGTGCATTTGTGGCAGCGATGGTTGCATTCAGTACAGGAAACGAAATTTAAAATATTGAGTAATGTAAAGGTAAAAATCAAAAACCAAAGAAAAAGAAGCCACTGATCTCGAATTAAGTGGTATAAGAATTATTTTTTTTTAACATGAGAATTAAGTCGCCCCAAATTCACGTCTCTCTAATCTTGATTGTAAATATGTCGTAGAAAAAGAGACATCATTTTTTACTTTTCACCATTACGTACGTCCATGCAAATGTCTTGCTCTTTGAATCATAAAAAATAAGATTATATATATATATATATATATACACACACACACACACACACACAAACACACAGAGACATTTGTTATTAACAAAAAACAAAAAATTACTAAAGATTAATATTTACTTTATAAGAGATACAATGAATCAAAAAATTATTTAAATTATGAACAATGGATTAATTCAAATATTAATTACATTATATTTACGGGTTAAAGAACTTTTACTAATTATGGGTTAACTCAGATATGGTTAAAGCAGGCCAGATTGACTATGGGCCTACGGGACTGGGATGGTCCTGCCTATTCCTTACCCCATGAACAACAATATATGGCTAATTTTTAGCGTATATTAGAAAATAAAGTTTGAAAGTTTCCATATTCAATAAATAATTTTCCCACCTCTATTACTCTTCTACACACACTCTTACAAAGCACATATAGCTTATTACAATTTTACAAAGTTTCATAAAAATACTCATTTATAAAGTTTATAAATTAATTTATGTTAATATTTAATTTATTGAATGTTTAATTTAATAGCGACGATATGATAGTGGGATTAATGGTAAAATAGTTCGTAAAAAATACTATAATTTGAGTAAAATATGAGCAAATTTTTGAAATACAATTCGAATTTAATTTTGAATAAAAATTTAATCTTTTGAGCTAAATTAATCTGGATGCTTTTCTGTCTGGTTCATTTTCGACTTGTTTTGGTCCTATTTTTTAATTCTTAAGAAAAGATTCAACTGTCAGCGCAAGCTTTGCTTTGGGAAAGTTTCTTATATAATCTCCATGGCTGCCCATAGACCCTCCAGCAGGCCGGCTGGCCGTGGGTGCGTACGTGATGCTAAGGAAGATGAAGGATGTAAAGGCTTCCCCTGTG
This sequence comes from Hedera helix, assembly GCA_947179155.2. Taxonomy (NCBI): domain Eukaryota; kingdom Viridiplantae; phylum Streptophyta; class Magnoliopsida; order Apiales; family Araliaceae; genus Hedera; species Hedera helix. The sequence goes on from OX359270.1 coordinate 31,293,239, forward strand.
CGTGTAATATTTATGCTATAATATGATGGACTAGGCCTTGGCAATAGCTCAAGGACCTAGCTAAATAATGTTCTAAGTTGTTTAATTATTAGTGCTTATCGAATAAATTAATTGTTATATAATACTTAAAATAATGAGAATAAGTATATAAAATAAAAAATAAATATGTTATTTTGCGAGGTCTATATATATATATATATAACTCATTATTTTATATAATTATATAGCGTCATTGAAGATAAACATAAAAATTTTATTTTTATTTTTTTAATATGCGTAAAAAAATAAACTAACAGAAGGAGTACTTACTTTTGAAAAGAGATCATTTAAGACTCTCAAAGTTATCTTTGCAGTAATTATCGTTCATTCTTTTTCCCATATGATTTGTGTTTAAATTTAAAAAATCAGCCCAGGTTGATTCCACTCCCTAATTATTTATTTCAGTTCCAACTTTGAGTTCTATTCTGGAATAGTGACTTTAATTTGGGGGAATAATTAACTCCTTTGAATAAATTCTTCACTATTTGCTCTTTTGCAGAAAGCTTAATGTTTTATATGCTGCAATTGTATGGAATATATGGCTACAAAGGAACAAGTTACTGTGTGAAGGTTAGTGTGTGTGTTGGAGGGTGATTGCTAATAAAGCAATTGTAAATATAAGTGAATGGTGGACTGCTGCAAGTATAGATAATCGAATTGACTTTCTTAGAAATAATTATAATTATAATAAATAGCCTTATTTTTCAAATTTTCTATTTGGCAGAAATGAGTAAGAATGGAAGTTGTTTAAAGGGGAATTTTTCATTATGTAACAATTTTTCAGATTGTATTTATTATAGGTGTTCGTCCACATCTTTTGGATGGACTCATTTTTAGTTTAATGAAAAGTTTTTTTTTGCTTTTTCAAAAAATAGAAAAGGAAATACTAGCATACTTGACACACCCTATGTGTTTGCGTGTAGTTAAAACACGTTAAAAAATTAAGGGTTAATAAAGAGTGCAATAGATAAGAATTTTTAAAAAATATATATATAGAAAAAAGATAATAAGAGTTTTTAAAGGAAATTGATATTTTCATAATATTTTTTTATATTTTCAAACGTAGAATCCACATATTAACTATTATGAAGGGACATGACTGATTTTTATATGGGACCTATATGTAAAAATATCAAAAATTATTATGAAAATATCAATTTCTTTTTTAAATTATGAGAACATAAAACAGTTATTTTTGGTCGTCTCCCATTATATAATAGATAATTAGTGCCACCTCCATTGACTGCTTTTGAATTATTTTTAGTACTTAAATTTAATATAATTTTCCGTGTATATATATTAAAAAAATCTTTCTTTCAAGAAACAACATTTTTTTAAAAGAACAATGTCAAACAGTACTTTGCCCATATCAGCATACGAATGGAGTGTCTACTACTTTAACCTCGCAGTTGTTAAAGCCATAATATAAATTTTACACTAGCAAATAATATTAAGAAATTAATATTTGTGCAAATAAATGTATTAGTTTTACCAACCTTTACTCACGTGAATAATAAATAAGATTCACTCGAGAGAAATTCTTGTGAAATTAATATATTTATTTATAAAAATATTAATTCTCTAATATTAGTGTAATACAAAAATAATGAAATACTACTATACATTAAGCAAAAATACTTTTATTTTGTGGAAGCTGATATATTCAACGAAAATAATATACATCAGACGATATGTGATAAAAATTTGACATTAAGCTACATATACTAAAATTAATATAAAAAGAATATATACTTTACTGAGGAGGGGAATAAAACAGAAAAGAAAAATGTGTTGAATCACTCGTTTTTCTCTCTCTTAATTGGTCGAGCAATGGTCCTACATTGATTATTATTAGAGTAGGGTATTCCGTCTTGAAGGCTTGTACTTTGTATATGGGTGGTCACGTTGCAAGTGGCTTCTGGCAATACTTGTCTGTCGACTGTCCGATTGCAATTGGCGCCTAACAAAACTAATTTAGATCGAAGGAATAAAATAGATAGAAAAAATATAATTAAAAAATAATAATTTATTTTATTTTAATTAAAATAAATTATTTTTTTTTTTTTTAAAATTAAAATTTATAAATTTGAGAATAATAAAAATAACCTATTTCATTCTAATAAAATAATTAAATAAATTTTTTTTATTTCATAAAAATAAATTATTTTATTTTTACCTTTATTATTTCAATCTAAGGGTAACATCTATACTTTTTCTGTTCAACCAAATTAATCTTTTCTAAAGAAGAAAATCTATGAAGATTTACGAAATGAACAAAAAAGAAGATAGACAAGAACCGAACGTGAAACCATAAGACGATAACGACGGTCTGTGACCAAACTTGCCCTTATTCCAAGTCTTTCTGAATCTTCACTAAAACTAAAAGCGGACTTAATTACCTATAAGAAGTTGAAAAAATATACAGATACAAATTTTGGCTAACATATCAAAAATACGAGGTCAGAATATTCAACTTTTGACATCAAATTACTTGGTCGAGCTGTCAAAACCAACCATTTATATCCATCCCACAAGCTCTTAAAAAAGAAAAAGGAAAAAAGGCATAAAGAGTATGTACTCATGTTTTGAAAAATACTAGGTTTTTGAAACAAGTTAAGAGCATGCGTTTTGAAACACATAAAAGCATATTAAAATAGCTTATATAAACTATGATTTACGATTAAAAATAAACAAAACCAAATTAGAGTAGAAAGAGAGTACTACTATATGGGCGTTATTTTTAGGAGGGTAAAAACTGAAACAGGAGGGGGATAGACAGATTTCTGGTAAACCCCATTATCACAAACAAAAAATTGCGTATAAGTTCATGCGACGTCATGTGGTACATATGACCAACCCAATCACCGGTGGTGCCTTCCCTGAAAGCCACCTTTATTCTTGGCTATGTATCCATTCTTTGGCTTTGGTATCTCATGGATATCCATCACCTGTATTGTCCTCTGCTTTTTAGCTTCACAAAAAACAAATGCATAAAAGATAAGCCAGAAAGCACAAGCTCCTCCAAAGTAGTGACAATTACCCAAATGAGGTATGCAAAAGATTCTTAGTCAACCCAAATTTATGAAAGTAAATTATTCAAACCATTTTGAGCTTCTTGGTAGTTCTCATGAAGCCTCCTCCTTGCTGATGCCAGTCTATCAGGATCTATAGCTGTTTCCTTGTGTGGTCTCTGCAAAATTCCAACACAGTCTTCAAAAACCCGCAGTTCAATATACTTGCTCCATTTGGCAGCCAAGAATAAAAACTTAAGTGTCAAACTTTTATTTTAAAAAAATAAAAATTAGCCTAACCCAAGAATATTCTGAAATAGTAAGAACCATAAAAGCCTAAAAGAATTTTACCTTAATGTCACCTTATAACCGCTAGACACTTCGAAACCTATAATTAACAGTATTGAATTTGAAGCGTCTTGGAACAGTGTATGAACTATTTATTGTTTTCAGTACTACCATTTTCAATTCTTTTCCGCAGTTTCCTCTATGGCCAAAGACAAGGAAATTGAAGTAAATTATCAAGTGCATAAGTTCAAAATAATACGTTTGGAGGAGGGGCTGAAGCAGATCCAGTAGCACGTTGGTAGGAAGGTTTGGCTGGAGCATCTCTTCTAGGAACAGATTTCGGCTTTTGTTCTGGTTCCGAGTTATTCCTTTCCGAGCCGGAGCTTCCATCTACAAACAATAGGGGTTTAAAGAATAGATAAAAAATGAATAAAGAGATGCAAATAACCAAATTGATCGTCTTTGAATCAGATTCTATACTTACTCTGTGGATTTGGGGAATATGCGAAATCAGGAACCTAAAAAGACCAGAACTTTGATATCGTAAAAGCTGGTATTCACAACAAAAGCCTTTATGTCAAAAGAAACAATTGAGTTGTAGAATTTTCACCTGGCTGTGACCATTTTGAAGATTCCTCCTCATGTTCATTGGAGGTGATTCTCCATCAGCTGCCCCCACCATTAATGAACCTTCTTTTTAGTTAAAAACAAAGTAGCAGTACTAAATAGCCTAAGAAAAATAGAGATTCGTGGTTAATTACCAATAATAGTAGAAGATGGTATTTCTGGTGGGTTCAACTTCACCCATTCATCAACCAAATCTTTCCACTTTCTGTAAAAGACAATCAAATTAACTTCCTTCTACATCATTCAGTTCCACAAAAGTTTTCAGAGTTTAAAATTGTTCAAACCTCACAAGTTGCTTCACCAGTCTCCTTACATCATTTGATGGATGCTTCCTCAATCGATTAACATGCCTTCCTATATCAGTTTCCTGATAAGTACACAAGACTTTCAATTATACTAAAACTAAGATTCGAAAAAGTAATGTCCAGAGCTAATTCATGAAAGCACACTAAACCACAATTCACCAAAAACTAACAAGTAGAAACTGTAATTACCTTGAGACCTTTGAATGTTATATCCATATCAGCAAGGCCTTGAAGCAATTCCACCAGAGACTCCTCAGACTAAACAGAGAAACACAAAAACTTTAACCAAAACAAATCAAAGCTAAAAAGTAAGAACAAATTATAAAAATGAGATTAACCTGCTCAGGATCTTCAATCTGTTCTTTAATTGTGAGAATCCTAGTTTCCTCATCATCAAATAAGCCTCCAAAGGGATCTGGTTCTTCCTCCTCGTTTTCAACGTCAACATCCTCTTCTCGGTGAACCGACTGCGGAATATAAGGCGAGTGTTTGACCTTGGCTTCATTATCTCCCCGAATCGCAGGCAAATTTTGTTGCCGGTTAACCTCGTCGCAGCTCCGGCAGGAATAGAGTCGCTGCACAATTGCGTCTCTCCGATCCTTAAGTTCGTGCTCATAGTCCGATGAAGCTACGGCAATTGCCGCATCTATAAAACTCCAAACATCTACGGTTGAATTCGATAAAATCACACGAAATTCATCCAAATCCATTTTTCTACTCAAATCGGATTGGATTATAACCAGTTCTATTTACTCCTATTTAATTCTTCTGTTAATCTCCAACGAAATCGGATTTAGTTATAATCAGCTCAATTTCTCCCTCCTCAATTCTTCAAGATCTGCATATCATCTTAACCCATCCATACAAATAGCAAGCCTAATCAAATCAATACAATTCTATATTCCGTAAGATTCGTATAGCTATAAATTCAGCTAAATGGCCGTAAATATTGACAGCTACTAAAAACGAAGATCTGCAAATACCAGCTACGATGATTCTGCAATTATACCACCCGATCTAGAACATCACGCAACACGTCAAACGACGCCGTTCGCTCGCCTGCCCTCTCGAATGGCGAAAAAGCCATTTTGCCAACCAATAAAACCCCTCCACGAATGCGAAAAACAAACAAACAACACAGATCTGTTAAAGAAGAATGTACACAAGAAACAGAACACACTGTTAGAGAAGGCTGAAAAAGCAGTTTTAGCTCCCAAAGGAGGCTTGACCTTCCATTAATGGCGGTTAGGGTTTGACATTTTCTGTAATTTTGCAGGAAAGTATTAGGGAGACAAAATGAGGGGAGGGGTTGAATTTGTTGTACTGGATTTTAGAATATTAAAGTATTTATATGGTTAGCTGTTAAGCAACAATTATTTTGAGTCTATCTTCTCTCCATTTTCTCTCACCTCTCAGTAGGAAAAGTTGTTTTGGTTTCGGTGTGGCATAATGGTAGTATTGAGGATTAGGGATGACGAAGACGGAAAGGCCGACAAAACTACGAATATTTTTATTTTTCAGAAAGGTGTTGATGTTACCTCTTTTTTTGCAAAATATAGATTTCAATACTTATATTTACGAATTGAAATGTTATACCTTATAATCTTATATATTAATTTTTTTTGATAAAGATAACTATTAATAATAGTTTATTTAATTAAATACTTTTAACATAATGATTAATTTTATAATTTTATGTATTAATGTACGACGCAATTATTACAAATTTTTTTAACAATATCAAATATAACTCAATTATTTTTTGTATTTTTGCATTGTATTTATTTTAATTATTAAGATTACAATTTGATTTGGGGAGGGGGACTTAAACTCATAAGAAAAATAATATATTTTATGATTTTATATATTAATTTTTTTTTATTACAACTTGCATACATAATTATAGTCAATAATATTTTAATAATATATTTAATATAATAAGTCAATTTTATAATTTTTCTATAATTTTATATATTAGTATATATTGATAATTTAGTGAAAAATTTAAATAATTAATTTGATAATCTTACTTAATTCTATATATTGATATATGTTGCAATGAAAAGATGTAATGATACCTTCATTACCATTCAAGCTATGCCGAATTCGCATTGTAGCATAAGAATAGTAACTAAATTTTAAGTCCGTTAATTGTTTTTCTCTATATATAAGAAAAGTGCAAATGGAAAGTGATTTTGAGGGTGTAAAAATAGGAGACCTTTTCAATAATCACATTTGATATAAGAATATATACAATAATGTCAAGAACTTGAAAATAAGAGGATTAAAATAAAAGAAGAATAATAAATAATATAAAAATAAAAAAATTATTTTTATAAAAGACTCATCCCATCTTCCAAAATATATTTTGTACATAAATTAAAAATAAATAAAATAGAGGAAACAAAGTAAAAAAAAAGTTTCAATTTATCTTTATTGTATGTACTTATGATTGAAAAAAAAAAATTATAACTTAGACCATCTTTTTTAGAGGAGTGGGAGTCATTCACATGTAAATATGAAAACCCATTTATAAATTTACCAAATACTCTTCATTTTCTCAAATTCATCATTTTTTAAAGTATATATATATATATATATATATATATATATTTATAACTTACTTAAACGACTGTATTTTATATAAAAAAATAAAAAATTATCCCAAAAAAATAAAATTAATTCCACATAATTATTTATGCACTTTTTTTTTATATAAAATACAGTCATTTAGATAAATTATAAGAATGTATATATATTTATCTTTTTTTAAATGTTGGCACGATAAGATTAAGAAATTATTCGGTGTCTCATAAATAAATAAATAATATTTTTTTTTCTTTCACATAATAATAAGATTCACAAGAACCTATCACTTATAAATTCTACTATTATATAAAAAAAATCATTTATTATTTAAAATATTTAATAATTTTTCCTATAAGATAGAAGGTCGATGTGATGTCCAGTGTTCTCCGCATTCATTGTACCCTCTCAAATCTTTACACTTCATCACATACCCTAGTGGAAGTTGGCCCATAATGTTGATAATTCCCACATTATATAAAATAAAATAGAGGAAACAAAGTAAAAAAAGAAGTTTCAGATTATCTTTAATAGTTTCATAAAATTATATTAAATAAAAAAAATTCTTTTATATATTAATATATTTTACTAAATAATATATTTATCATCTATTTTATGCACTTATAATTGAGCATAAAAAAAAATTATAATTTAAACCATCTTTTTTAAAAAGATGGGAGTAATTCACATATAAATATGAAAGCTCATTTATAAATATATTTGGTATAAATAACTGTATTTTATATAAAAGACAAAAAATTATCAATTATTTATGCATTCTTTTACCTAAAATACATTTATTTAGATAAATTATAAGGATGTTAGAGGAATGTATTTATTTATCTTTTTTAAATGTTGGCATTGTAAGAAAGAAGGTCAATGATGTGATGTGCATTGTTCTCCGCATTCATTGTACCCTCTCAAATCTTTCCACGTCATCACACACCCAAGTGGAAGTTGGACCAACATAATGTGGCAACATCTTCCAAAGGATAAACTATAGAGTAGAGAACCGTCCTTATCCACGGCCCATTTAGGGTGAAAGAATATCCTTTTTGATTATCCACAGCCCAGCGCCGCTTTGAGCGTTTTTTTTTCTTCCGGAAAGTTCTGTTTGTAGTAGGGGTGTCCAAAATTTTCGGTTTTTTTCGGTTTTTTACCGAACCGATCGGTATCGATTTTTTCGGTACCGGTTTTTTTCGGTACCGGTTTTTTCTGTTTCGGTTTTTTCGGTTTTTTATATTTTTCGGTATCGGTAGCGGTACGGGTAATTTTGCATTTCGGTTCTATTCGGTATACCGAAAAAACCGAATTACGTAATTTAATAATAAATTTATATTAATTATTATATAATTAATAATAATTATATATATTATTATATATATAATAATATATATAATTAATAATTATTATATATATTGCTAATCGGTAAAAACCGAAAATCGAACCGAAAAAACCGAACCGAATTTGTACTGAACCGGTACCGAAACCGATAATTCGGTTCGGTTTTCGGTTCGTGTTTTAGCGGTAATTTCGGTTCGGTACCGGTTCGATTTTTTCGGTACCGGTTCGATTTTTTACCGATGGACACCCCTAGTTTGTAGTCATAAAACTTTGTCGTAAAAAGTTGGTCTCATTATGAACTACAAACTTTCTAAATGAACTCAGCCTGCTAAATAAATTATAATATTTTCAAAATAATTATTTTCTTTAGATATTGTTAAGTAAATTAAATTACTTTGACTAGAATTAAATTATTTTCTAAATGAACTATTATTAACTCTCTTTTTTTCACTAGCTAGCCTACTATTGGCTTTGCTTTTCAGAGCCACTCGCATGCATAACTCGTAAGGATGATGTTAGACTAATTGACTAAAGCTGCTTTAGAACTTCTTCGTCCGTCCAAATTATAAGATTAATAATAATTTTAAATTAAAATAATTTATTAAAAATTATAAAATTTATAATAAATAAATTTTTAGATAATTTAAAGTAGTCATTATTTTTTTTTAACTAAAATTAATAAAAATTATCTCAATTTTAAATTTAAAAATATTTTAAGTTATTTCTAAAAGATCAATAACGAACTTATATATTAAAATGGAGAGAGTATTACTTTAAAGAGAATATAATTTTATTTTATAAACTTAATTTATTAAATTTAAAAAAAATAAATTACAATCAATTTATTTTATTGCTGAACATAACAAGTACAATTATGTATAATAACTTTAATTAATTTTATACCAGCACTAATTATTTATATTAAAATTTAAAAATTTCTTATTAGTTAGTTATAATAATTTTGAGGCCCATTCATCATTAGGAATGTGCTTCCTTAATTTTTGTGTACGTTTTTGAATGTATATTTTAGATGTATTCACAGATATATTTTTTTCTTTGGGTGTGAGAAATAAAAGTCATCATGTTATGACTTTATTAGTCAACGGAACGAGTTCAGTTACTGACCATTTTATTCGTATTGTTATTCTTATATAATTACATTATAAATATAAAATACTCCTTTTATTTTTAAAATTGAATCAATTTGAAATTTAAAATATGGGTTAATTTATATTTGACGCATAATTATATAGTTTTAATTTACACAACTCATATTAAAAATAATTATTTTAATTTTAATTTTTAAATAAAAATATAACCAAATTTTATAAATCAAAATTAATTCATAATCATATTTTATCAAGCCTATCTTCATGTATGTACCGAGAGCATTGTAGGCATTGTAGGTTTAACCACAGGACCGTAGCTACTAATTACACTTATCATGCTATCTAATTATGATTTGAGTAATTCTTTTTGGCGTTTGGTATGAATTAAGAGACACGTTTGTGAGTTTGAAGTGGTGAGAAGAAAAAGTATAGAAGGAGAAGGGATGAGATTGAAATAAATTATAATTTTTTTATGTTATATTTATAAATTTTAAAAATAAATGGATGTGACGAGAGATTGCGAGAATTGAGACAATCAGAAGTAAGTAATGGATTTGATCGTTAGAGAGGATAAGGATAAACAAACAAAGAGCGACAACTCTCTAAATAGAAAAGAATTTTATGTGTAAAAGAATTTTTTTTTCCTTTCATATTTTTTTTTTAGATATAATAATTCGGTAATAATATTACGATGATAAAATTATGTACTTATATTTATAAAAAAAAATTATGTCATTTTCTTAATAAAAATATTGTTTTTTAATAATAAATAAAATTATTTTTGTGAAACAAGTATAAACCTATTTTTGACTTGATTCCATAATTAATGGGTGCGTAATTAATTGTACAAAAAATTTGCTCTTCGAAAATTATATTCTCACGATGGCATCATCCTCCCTTTGATTAATGAGGAAGGAGTACGTAATTGAGAAGTCCTTTGAGAGTTATGCTGCCGAGGGGTAAAATTGTCATATTATTTATTTTATAATGTTATTTTTGATAATATAAAATATTTTATTTTTCTACCTTTAAATCCATTCTATTCTTCTCTAAAAAAAACCCACAAATATAAAATTTAGAGGAATTTTAATTGTTTTCCATTCTCATTTTGCTGGAATAGATCGTTTCAATAGAAAAGAATATAGATGAGATTTGTTCCAACGAAATAAATAAACGTGAATGACAACGTGAGATCACGGTTGGGGAGAAAGTGACTGGGCCCAGTTGAGTTGGTCAGGGAGAAATCCATTACAATATGTGGATTGGCAACGACGGTGGCGCTGAAGAGAGTTGGGATTCATGCGGTGGTGTTAGAGCGCTGAGATAGGCTGAGAGCCACCGGTGCAGCCTTGACCCTCTCTAAAAATGCATGGTTTGCACTTGATGCCCTTGGTGTTGCTCACAAGCTCATCCCTCTTTATGCCCCTTTTAACAAGTAAGCAACTCCTCTTATTTTTTGCCCAAGTCCACTACTTCATTTGGTATTTATGAATTGTTTAGAAAATCAATACAAAAATAAAAAATTTCGATTTTATTAAACTAAGATTTTTAAAACACACGGGACCGAGGTCATCTCACGTTTGTGCATTATGATCTGTTTTTTAAAATAATATTATTTTGAAATATTATGAACACTATTTTGTACACAACACGAGAAGGTGTGTATTTTTCTTATATATCTACTTACACAAAACGATACTATTTTTGCGCTCATTCAATTATATGAGATGTCTCTCACCTTTTTTATTTTGTCGTCAAATTTCAATAAAACCCATATGTTTTATTGGTAAAAGTTAAAAAATGATAAGTAAATTTCCTTAATTAATTATCTTCTTTTTTTTTTTAAGTCCAACCTTATGGAATGTACATATGAAAGGTAGTGAGTTTAGATTTATTCACAAATAAAAAAAAATCATATTTGTTATTCATTTTCTTAACTAAATTCATATTTGTTTGGCTCATTTCTAGGAGTAGGTCTCCTTCGCTGGGGCTGACAGGTGAGTATATATATATATATATAGACACGAGAAGTTAAATTTATCATGTCGACTTTTGGAAAAATATTTAGGGGCTACTAAACATTTATTGTATAATTACTACACAAGATGATATGTTTTTTTTATACTTATTTTTTCTTTTTAATTCTCTTTGCTACAATCTTTGACCATCTATTTAAGATTCGGTTAGCATAAATTAATTTCATATTAAGTTGAATAATAAATCAATATAGTGTTGATAGACAGGTCGGAGATATTCTCTCTTTGCATATTAACAGATCCATTATTCAACGCATTTAAATTGAATCATGCGCAAAAATATGTGGAATTTTTCTCTCCAGACGCAATGAAATTGAATGTACATTAGAGTCATTTTTCATTTTATCAGTCTGTCTATTAAGCATAAAAGTCCACATATTTTTATAACAAAATACTTCATTTGTCACCTTTAATTACCTATTATGATTATATGGTATGTCGTTTTGTTTGTAAATAAATATATTGGATTGTTTCTAAATGTGTATTGTATTGTTAATAAATTTTATAATTACCTATTATGATTATATGGTATGTCGTTTTGTTTGTAAATAAATATATTGGATTGTTTTTAAATGTGTATTGTATTGTTAATAAATTTTACAATTCAAAATTGTTAAAAATTTACCGATGAGTTGGAATCCTTTATCGGCAAATTAATGAAAGAGTGAAGGAAAATCATGAAAATTATTTTCTTTTATTGTGTAAATTTGTATATATTTGATTTACGATCTAATATGAGTTAACGGTTCCGTATGCTTTGGACTTGATGCAGTGGTGGTATTGGACCTAGATCGGTCCACCGTAAGGCCATATTGGAGGCTCTAGCTGAAGAACTGCCAATTGAAACAATCCATTTCTCTTCTAAGCTAACTTCTATTGCAACCCAAGGGATGGAGAGCTCATCCATTGTTATCCTCCAAATGGAAAATCAAACTCTCATCAAAACCAAGGTATCTAAGCTACCTTAAATATAGCCCATATAGAAGCCCATATTGAGGCCCATTAAATAATTAACTAAAATATTTTTATCTGTGGTATAAAATTGAAATATAGATTTTGATTGGATGTGATGGCACTCAACGGTGGCTCAATGGCTAGGACTTACCAAACCCGTGAACTCGGGTCGGTTTGTGGTTCAAGGGTAGCTGTGTATCCTGAAGGGCATGGGTTTTTCTCTCATTAAGTCAATGCATATTTGAAGAAAGTAGAGGCTAAATGAAAATAAAAGTGAACCCTATGCGTTACTTCGGTTGGCAACATTTTTACACACCCAAATGCTTAATTGAATGGAGGGTTGTCAATTTTATCTCGTAGCCTCTCTGTTTCATATTATTTAATTATTATTAACTTTTTAAAATTATGTTAAAAAAAATTTAAATTTTAAATTGATATATTTTTTTTATAATTTTAATCAATATAATGATGAGTATTATAAGTTATTTAAAAAGTTTTACTCATTGTAAGTTTATTATTTCATAATTTTTAAAGAGTCGTCTCAATTCTAAATTTAAAATTATTCCAAATTAATTTTTAAAAATAAATAATAATTATATAATTTAAAACAGAAAAATGTCAATTTAATAATAAAGCAACAAATTGTTTCAACATGTTAAAAATGTAATTTTGAGAATAAGTATTCGGTATCACCATATATCTGATACTGTGCTATATTTTTTTCTCATGGTGATAATATAATATTATTATTGATAATAATATCCCCCTCCGCCCCGCATTTTTAAGTCCATGGAATACTATATGTTAAGGTCAAATTTTATACGGTCCGTTTAAATCACTAAATAAAGAATAAAAAAGGCATTAAACATAAAAATTATTATTAAAATTTAAAATAAAAATACAACAATTTTACGTGAAAATTCAATTGAATTTTTTTTATAGAGAGAGCTAAGAAATTTATTATGAAAATAATATAGAGAGTATAAATTGTATATTTCTTTCTTCCTCGTACTCATACTCACACTCCATATCTCCTCTCTTCCCTGTGTTGAATGTTATATCTTCCGTAATGAATATCTAATTATCAAAGGCAAAAAGTTTTATTGAGACGATAACATTTTATTTATTTCTTTATTTTTGGTTTCCCTTTCCAACACACTGCTTGAGCCTTTCCTTTTCCACTTTTATTTTTTGCTTTTTATTTTTCTTTTACAGAAACAAAATTAGTGGTATAATTTAATATATAATGTTTTAAAATTAAAAATACTTTTTTATTTTTAAACTATATATAAAATAATATAAAAATTTTAATATGTCATTACTTAAACTATAAGTAGATCAGTACCATAATAGGAACAATTACATATTTTAATACATTTTTAAAAATAAATACAATAATGGTGCATCCATAAAATAATTATAAAAGTAATACATGTTTTCATATTTATTTACAAAATTAATATATTTAGTATCCCTTTAATTTATGTGGGTATTTTAAATTTTAAATATTATCTTCATTGCTGTCATCCCCCAATCTCTCTCATCCGTTGCAAATCTTGCTCTCAAGCCACCCCCATTTGTGCTCGTTCAAGAAAATAACCGTCAGGTATGTATCATATTTGGAACACAGAGAGCATGCACATGGAGGGAGAGTAAAGACATAAAAGGGGATGAGGTGGCAGAAAACGACAAGTAGGGTGGGAGAATCATGAGTGGGTGAGTCCAGGCTTTCATTGTAACCTATCCCCGCTTTTCCTTGACTGACTCCTACAACAGCTAGCTTGCTTCTCTCTCTCCCACCGCCTTCTTCCTTCTTACCCCGACCACCACCCCTGCCCCACCCCACCCCCAAGCCGCCGACCCCCACTCCCGCCCCTCCTCCCCTCCACCACAACCCCCCCCCCCCCCCCTGTTCCTTCTTCCCCCGACCACCACCCCTGCCCCACCCCACCCCCCAGCCGCCAACCCCCACTCTCGTCCCCGCCCCTCCACCACAACCCCCTCACCCCCTCCCCTCCCCTCCCCTCCCCTCCCCTCCTTCATTCTTCCTTCATCCATTACCACTGACGTCTTCCATCTCTTCCGTTACCATGAAATCCATTGAGAGAGATTTACAAAGAATATGGAGGTAACCAATTACTGAATGTAGGTAACCAACAATAGTATGTACGTAACCAAATAATAGTTTTTAGGTAACCAAATACTAATATGAAGGTAACCAATTTCTGAATGTGTACTAACTAGTTTTGGTTACCATTGTATTAAATGTTGGTTACATATGTATTAAGGTTTGGTTACCTTTTGTATTAAGGCTTGGTTACCTTTATATTAAAGGTTGATTACCTTTTGTATTAAAGGTTGATTACCTTTATATTAAGGGTTGGTTACCTTTTGTATTAAAGGTTGGTTACATTTGTATTAAAGGTTGGTTACATGTGTATTAAAGGTTGGGTTACCTGTGTATTAAGTTTTGGTTACCTTTGTATTAAAGGTTAGTTATCTGTGTATTAAGGTTTGATTACCATCATGCAGTTGGTTGCCAAATCTTCAGACCAAGGTAACCAATTCAGTTTTATTAAGTTACTAATTTATTTTTGAATGTGATGCAGTTGGTAGCCAAATCTTCACATAAAGGTAACCATTTTAGTTTTTGTGGGTAACCAAACAGGCATAAAAAAAATTATGAACAGTAAGAGTTGCATCTATTTGTTTGCAAACTTATGTTTGTAGGGCGAATGTTCTTCTTCTTCTTCTCATTGGCAGTGTTATACTTTTGTTGAAGTTAAATGAAACATAATCTGATAGTTCATGCTTGTTTTTCACCATTTTCTTTTTCGCAGGATCTAAAACATAATCTGACCGTGTGCAAGCTTAAGATTCGCGAAGGATATTCGCGACGGCAAAGGAGGAAGATGACGAGAAAATAATTTTTCGCGGCGGCATAGGAGGAAGATGGCGAGGGAGGAAGACGACGAGAAAATATTTTTTTGTTTTTCATCAATTTGATTTGAATTTTGAATTTTGAATTATGGCAGCCTTGATTTTAGGTTCCTTGTTAATGTGAAATTAAATGGTTTGAATTTATTGTGTTATTTTTGTAATTATTTTGTGTATGTTTTATTTTTATAATTACTTTCTAATTGTTGTATATTAGTGTTAAGGACCCACCATAATATTGCCTAGATCCGGCAAAATTAGTCTAGGTCGACGGGTCGGCCCGATCTGTCTACAAAAAGTTAGATTTTAGGTTTTAATTTTTTAACTCATAAAAATTTGAGTCATTTTAACCATATAGAATTTTTACCCAGCCTTATTTTTTATAGTTTATTTATCTGAAATGAATGCAAAGTCGCACAAGAACAAATAAAGAAAGTGCGTTATCATTGATCTCAAAGCATTAAAGCACAAAATATTCAAAAAGCAAATGAATGGAGTACATGCAATGAAATAATGGGGTCAAGAGTTGAATATAATGCAGGTACTGCATAATATTATTACTGCTCGGTACGGTGATTAAGTCCATTTATAGAGAATCAAGAAATTTTGGAATTCAATCTTAATAAAGTCAAAGTTATTAAATTCCGCTCAATATAAAAATAAAAATAAAAAATACTATGGAGTAAATATGGAGACAGATATATGGAGGATTAATATAATCTTGTGTTTCATATGATACATTAAATTATGGACCATGGCTGGCAATTCTCACATGCTTAGCACCCCTAACTAGAAAATCTGCTGATTAACGTGACGACCGATCGATATTCTAACAGATTTGAACCAACTTCTCATGAGCAGACAAAAATATGGTACGTACTCCCCTTTTAATTTCTTGGCAAGTAGACAAAAATTTATGGCCAATTTTAACACAGAATATTTGACTACTATTCCCTACTATGAACAAACAGTTGTCAAGTTAGTACAAGTGTAGCTAGCAATGGGCTTGTTTTAGCCGGGTCAAATTATTACCATTATTCCATTTATAACTAATAATAGATCGATATATTTATAAAGTTAATTTTTTTTTTAAAAATAAATATTATTTTAGAAATTTATCTAAAATTTGGAACATATGGACACGCAAATTATAGTAATAAAACTATAAAAGTAAGAAAGAAAACAATTTCATACTACCAAACAAGGCGGTATATGATTTTAGCAGTCGGCAGTTGTGACTTGGGGGCTCCTTGATAGCTTCTTTTTGGCATTGTCTCTTTTTCGCACAGAGATTAAATTTATTTGATAAAAAATTATCAATTTCCTTGTAGCTCTTAAAAAAAATTGATACAACTTTTTTATTTTTTTAAAAAAAACTCCTCGTTAATCTTTTACCCTTATTACTTTGATTTAATTTTTTTAACTTTTCATTTTACTTCTCCCACTATCATTAGAACCACCAGCATGACCGCCACCGCACATTACCACCAACACCAACCACCACCGTCGTTACCGTATTTTATAATAATTATGTAAAATTTTCATAATTATTATTATATTTATTAAACTTAAAATATTTTACCAGTTATATATTATTGGTGATTTTATTTAAATTAATTTTATAATATGTATTTTATTATTATCCCACTTTAAATTTGTATAAACTCATCTAAGCATAATATAATAAAATATCGTATTCAGATATAGTATATATATATTAGTTATCAAATAATTTTTTTATATTTAATCTTTATTTAAAAAAAACTTTTATTTTATACAAAACCTTTATATAATATACACACTTATTACACAATTTTATAAAACAACACCTTACTATAAACCAAACACTAACTTAATAGTTCTAGGATAGTAATTAGTATAGAGTATGGTGCAGTTTGGGACGGTGGAAAGTCCAAATCGCACATGAAATCGCTTAGGTGCGGTTTAACAAATTTAAAATCGTGTATGAAATCGCCTGTAATTGGTGCAGTACGGTTTTGAAACATGCGGTGCGGTTTTATTTGATACGGTTTCGGGTTTAAAACCAATTGAATATATTCGTACTGAAAAATATTTTTTTCATGAGAATAAGAGAGTTGTGTTATGTTACAATTTTGAAAATAAACCAAGTTAAAGTGGAGGTACAAAATGTAAAATTTTATGAACCAAGTCTACAATAAACTTTCATTTGTAATAAACAAATATGTAATAAACAAGTCTACAATAAGAATTCATTTGCTAAAATACCAATTTGCCAAAAACCCAACATTTTTTTTAAATAGTCAGAATACCACATTACTGATTACAGATAAAAAGAAAATAGCAAACAAAAAATATGATCAAAAAGGGTTATTTTCATAAGTGAATCAGTTCCAATTTTTATAAATGGCCAAAACGACGTCGTTTTGAGCCTTTTGGCCTATGTAATTTTAAAAAAAATATAATAAATATTATTGATGCGGTGAGTTTTGGCGGTGCGGTAGACTGCAAATCCCGAAATCAAACCGCAGATGCGATTTCTCAATTCTCTTAAAACTGTCATATAAGTTGGAACGTTAGTGCAATTCTATTGGTGCAGTTTGATCGATTTTCAGTGCAATTTCGGGTTAAATTCAATTTCTTAATCGGCCCTACCGACGATCATTCAAGCACTAGATTTCCCTCTTCATTTTTCATCCTTCCTTTAAAGCTGACCCCTGAGCTCACCTTCAAAACCTCATCTTTTAGAGAGAGAAAAAGAGGTGTAACAATGGCTAAATCCCCAGAAGAAGAACACCCACATAAAGTTTTTGGTTGGGCTGCAAGGGATACTTCTGGGCTCCTTTCTCCCTTCAACTTCTCTCGCAGGTATAATTTATGCTAAAACTCCCACATAAATGCAAAGCAAACTCTTCATTATTTTAGTTTTCTAACCCAAACCCACTTTTAGTCTGTCTTTTGGGTAGTCATATACTGTGAAAAAATATGCATTTTTTTGTTTTTGACAAAGAGGAGTATCTCAACCTTGCGTTCAGAAGTGTTTCGCGGTTTACAGTGGGTTTCAAACTCAGGATCTTTGAGTTTATGATTGATCCCGTGCTCTCCCTTTAACCACCGAGGCAAACGTTGGGGTTAAAAATATGCATTTGCTTATTTTTTCTTATCATATATGTGTGTGTAGCTATGTTTATTGATTAATTACTTTGCAGAGTGTGGGTGGGTAATTAAATTCATTTTAAAATTATTTCATGATAAATTTTATTTGGATGATAGAAATGCTTTAATAAATTTTACTATAAATTTTTGTTTGGATGATAGAAATGCTTTACTAGATCAATATGGTTTATGTTTATGTCGAAAGCTACAGCAGAATGATGATATTATGGACGTGGAAGGTCTGGTCCAGGTGATTTCATGGAAGTATATATTATATTATATTAAAGTTTAGCAAAAAAGATTAATCTAATTGTAAAAGGTTGTTTTTGATTCCTTTAGCGCTCAAGACTCAATTAAATTATTGTTTGTGTAGGCCAAATTATAAAGGGTACTTCACCTACTCTGGAGATGCCTAACTAATAGAGAGATAATACTTCAAAATTTGTTATTTTTTAGATGACTTGATTACATTTTTTAGATGACTTGATTACCTGATTTTTATGGAAAAAATGATACAATAAGAGAAGTCTTATTTCCACAAGTAAATATTGATATATCCGCATGGTTTCTCAATTTATTATTCACGTGAGGAATTCCTTGTGGAAAAATCAATTTTATGTGTATTGATTGGGACGAAATAATGTTGAAAGCCTTGATACTTGCAAAGTTTGTTACTACATACTTCACTGTTTTTTCTGTTAAAAGTATGATTACTTAGTTGCTTGATTGGATTAATTTAGGCAATGCATTCTCGAATTAATTAATATTTTCATGTATATTCTTGTGGATATATTACTCATTTAAAATATCATGTATATCCGGCAGAGAAAATGGAGATGATGACGTGACAGTTAAAATACAATACTGTGGAGTTTGCCACACTGACCTGCATATCGTAAAAAATGAATGGGGGCGTACCAATTATCCTGTCGTTCCAGGGTATGACTTCTATCATCCCATTTTCTTGAGCTTGTATAACTAAATATCAGCTTTCAGTTCCTTTGTTTTAGTTGATGCTAGTTTTCCCTTTTGTATTCACCCCAAAATGCTATTGGGTCCCTTTTAGGAAACTTATTATGTAATTGACGGTGTTGTTATTCAGGCATGAAATTGTTGGTGTAGTGACTAAAATTGGGAGCAATGTCCAGAAATTTAAAGTTGGTGACCGTGTGGGTGTTGGCGTCATCGTGAACTCTTGCAGGACATGTGAGACTTGCCAACAAGACTTGGAGAATTATTGCCGCAAAATGATATTTACTTACAATGTCATGAATTATGATGGTACAATAACCTATGGTGGTTATTCTGATTTGGTGGTTGTGGACCACCGCTATGTGCTTCGCATTCCTGATAACCTACCCTCTGATGCTGGAGCACCACTCCTTTGTGCCGGAATCACCATATACAGCTCAATGAAATACTATGGAATGATCGAGCCAGGCAAGCATTTGGGTGTGGCTGGACTAGGGGGGCTTGGTCATGTTGCTGTGAAGTTTGGGAAGGCTTTTGGGCTAAAAGTTACTGTTATTAGTACATCTCCTAAGAAGGAAGCTGAAGCCATAAGAAAACTTGGTGCTGATGCTTTCCTTGTGAGCTCTGATCCTGCAAAGTTGAAGGTACTTGGGAAAATGTATATAATTTAGAGACTTTATTGTGGTGAATTTTATGTGAATAAACTAGGGTAGGGTGGATTCAGTTTGACGTGTCCAGCAATAATTTAATCCTTCACTTGTAGACAGTTTTGTTCTTCTTAGATCAATAAAAATTATCTTAAAACTAAATTGCTTTTCTATCTTTTCACCGCAGGCTGCCGTAGGTACCATGGATTATATCATTGACACGATTGCTGCAGTTCATCCCTTGGCCCCATTTCTCGGTCTGCTGAAAATGAATGGAAAACTTGTTACAGTTGGCCTACCTGAAAAGCCTCTAGAGCTGCCTATCTTCCCCTTAGTTCTGGGTAAGATGCATAATACTTAACTTCAGTGCACATAGGGAGAAAAATATATACGCGTTGGCTGTAAATTATTGTTGACATGCTGTAGATTGTCCTTGTGGACTCCTGCCAATCATTTTATTTTATTTTATTTTTTGACAAGTCGCTGCTGATCAATGTGGCTTCTGTATTGGACCAACATATGATTCATTATCTGCTTATATAAGAAAACAATTAAGGATTCATAGAAAAAGTTCACACTGTACTGCAAACAGTTGAGATTTCAAACAATGTGCTTTTGATGCTTCTCAATTAAATTTAGTTGTCTTGTTTCACTTTTATAGCCCAATAACATTATTCTCGTGATGTTTCCATCGTTAAGAATCGAAAGATTAGAAGTGTCCTCACCTGTGATGGAAGTTCCTTAAAGGATTACGCTACGTTTGTTGCAAAAATGATGAGTGAAATATGATTGTTTGTACTAATTAATTACTGCTACGTACTATTTTATCCTATCAATAATCCGTTATTTAATCTTATGAACCATGTATTGTCCTTTCTATGAATTGTAATCCCAAGTGGGAAGGTAGTATTGTATAATTCCCCTTCTGTGGTATCAAATGATCTTTGACATGATAGCAAATAATCCATTTATTAAATAACGGACTAGTTATGGTATAAAATAGTCCGTAGTAGTAATAAATTAGTATAAATAGTCATGTTCCACCCATCCATTTTGCAAACAAACATAACCTTAAAGTATTGAAAATCTTGAAAACTGGACATTGACCCAATGTTGATAAAAAATTTATAAACTTTCTCGCATTGTATTTAACCTGTATTATGTTCAATATATTTGCAGGGCGAAAGCTTCTTGGAGGAAGTGACATTGGAGGGATAAAAGAGACACAAGAGATGTTAGACTTCTGTGCAGAGCACAACATAACTTCGGAAATTGAGGTGATCCGCATGGACTACATCAACACAGCTATGGAAAGGCTTGCCAAATCTGATGTCAGATACCGATTTGTGATTGACATCGCAAACTCCTTGACTCAGTAGGTCTGGTTACAATACTGTGTAGCTGCTGCTGTTTCCCTCCTTTGTTTGAGGCCTCTATCTTAGATAGTAATAAAAATTGAGATCTTTTGATCAAACTTATAAGTTGATGAAGATGAAGATGGAACTCTTGAAATGTTGATGTACCGACACGATCTTCTTGACTTGTTATTTGATAAATAGAATATTTGTTAGTTCTGTGTATCTGATGTTTGATATGAATAATATGATACTGAAAAGTGGTGAAAGGCCAATGCGCACATCTTAGCTCTACTTTTTTGGGTACAGACATTGTGAAATTATCCTACTGGCTTTAACTCAAAATCCGAGTATTTGGATCAGGATCTTCTCTATTACACAAGCTTCAATTTTTTTTAACACATAGTGACACAAATATTACATTTAATAATATAATAAAATTATCGCAAATAATTATTTCGTTGAAAGTGTCGTTAAAAATAATATTTACGTTGCTAAATATGTATTGAGAGAAATGGGAGGATAAATACAGTAGAAGGGATCCTAATTCAAGTTTCTCTTCATACATATTTAGCTACACACATATTGCTTTTAATAATACTTTCAATAACACGATTATTTACGATAATTTTATTGCGTTGTTAATTACTTGTGATAAATTTTATTTTTTCATTTAAATGTATTATTTGTGTTTCTGAATATGTAAGAGGAGAAATTAGAAAATAAGTACATAAAAAAGGATCCTAGTATCTTCATGAAAGTGCATAAATAATGACACAAGTTATTTTATCCTTAAAAAGTTTCTTTGAGGCTACGTAACAAAATTACGTACTTTTGTTAATTAAATTAATATTTTCCCTTGACGATCTCTCTCTTTGCTCTCTCAATCATTTAAGGATATGGTGAGATATATACACATTGTGCATTGTGTAGTTACTGTAGTGTGTTGACTTGGTTAGTTCTTAGAATACCTTTTAACAACATAGCTTTTGACCAAAATACTTGAATTAAAAAAAATTAAACTTAGTGTTTCATTAAATCATGGACTTTTATGGACAAGGGCAAATGTGTCATAGGTGACTTGGTAAGTTAATAGAACACCTTTTAATAATATAGTTTTTGACTAAAATAATTATCTTAAAAAAAAATTAAACTTGGTATTTCATTAAATCATGGACTAAAATGTTACGTGTGAATAAGGGCGTATTACATCACATTTATCCTTCAGTTTCTTTTAGTATATAATTAACGACACAAATATTAACTTTAATGACAAATCAAAATTCGTCATAAATAATTAACAACACGATAAAATTTAGTACAAATAATTGTGTGGCTGAAAGTGTCGCTAAATATATTATTTATATCATTAAATGTGTGTGTGTGTGTGTGTATATATATATATATATATTAATTTTCACATTTAGTTTCAGGCCTGCGTACAATTAAAAAAATTCCACTCTCCATTCCAAATTTGAGATACTTTTAGTTGTTAATCAGTAAAATACTATAATTCAAAATTGATATGAATACTTAAATTTGAAAGCAACAAATTTATAATTAATAGTATTACTATACATAAATTCATGCTATTAATTTTTAAGTTTGGATGCTTTAAATTAACTTCAAAAAGTTATAAATTGCATCTCCAATTTTGAAACGAGAAAAGTAGTTGAAAAGGTTAGCTTAGTATGTTAAAAATTGAATATATATAGACTGCATCCACAACAATTGCTTGCTGAGAGCACTGTTGTAGAAACAAATACAAGGGCAAATTGGTTGTGAAAGTCCCTGCCGCTAGAGGCTCTAACAGCAGCCGTTAAAATATTTTTTTTCTGCTGCTAGAGGTATGCCAACAGTAACTAGTTGCTGTGAATTAACTCTCATATATATATATATATATATATTAATTTTACACTGACCCCTTTCATCATCAGCTCATGCTACAAGTTTAAACTCATTATTCAACCTGTTCCTCGTCCACAAAAGAAATGACTACTTCTCTATCCATTAATTTGTCCTTCCAAATTCTTTTTTGTTTCCCACACTTCTAGTTGGTCGTTTAACAGGGTTTTTTCCTCTTTTACATGACTGTAAATACGTTTATTACATTTTCAATCTGGAAACTGTTTAAATGACTGTTTATATTGTTTTCAATC
Source organism: Hedera helix (assembly GCA_947179155.2). Classification (NCBI taxonomy): domain Eukaryota; kingdom Viridiplantae; phylum Streptophyta; class Magnoliopsida; order Apiales; family Araliaceae; genus Hedera; species Hedera helix. The sequence continues at coordinate 31,316,743 of OX359270.1, forward strand.
GATCCGTTAACTTCGACAGCTCCGTATGTCATTTGAGTTGACAAATTTTGACTAAGCATTGCAGTGTAAAAGTACCAAAATATTCTTCACTTGTTACACAAAACGATCAGTCATGCAGTCGTCAAAATTGTCAATAAACTTTATGACAGAGTCAAAATTTAACCAATTATAATTGCAACCGAAATTTAGTTAGTCAAAAGAAAACAAATAGGTCAAAATTGCATTTGAAAATGGTGTACAAAGTTAAATGTCCGCATCTAAACCTATTTTTCACACAAATAAATTTTGTTCTTAGCTAGGGATACAATTTTTTGGTGGGTGTGTGGCAATTCGAAGGGCATGCTTATGTTCCGAAAGGGACATCCGGAGTTTGCATCATGCAGGTGTTTGGAGCAAGTGCTCCTCATGCCACATCTCTAATGGTTAAAGTCTACAATGGTGCGCTCATGTACTATAGGCGTAACGTCTTGGTTCCCAACATCTACAATAGGTGAGCACTATAGGCGTAACGTCTTGGTTCCCAACATCTACAATAGGTGGTTCCGGCTCAATGTTATTCACGATGTCGATGCTGGAAATTAAAGTTAAGGTTTTAATTGCCGGGCAGCTCAAGTTAGAAGCCAATGGTCGTGGTGGAACATCTCATACCTTCAAATGTGGTGTCTATGCGTAGAATAATGATTCGTATAGCATGGAATCGCGTTGGAAAAACATTAACATTCTAAGAAAACTACTTTAAGAATGATTCCCATGAATATACTTTTTGCCTTTTGCTTAAAAAAAGTAATTAAAAAAAAAACCACACTATTTCAAGCTTGCAAAAATACATCAGATACTAGTAGAGTTGGGCAAGAAAGCTTGTGATTGCCTCGAAATACCCTCTGTTTGGTTGGACGGCATTTGGTGTGTATAGGATGTTTAAAAACGCAGTCTAAAATCTTATTCGCCTAGAATCAATTTACTTTAAACAAAATTTATTTAACTTACAAACGGAACATTTGGAGTTCAAATACATTGTACCAAAAATGATAAGGCGAGTTCGGTGTGTTTGGAAGTCTAAATGCATTAAATGCAGCCATGACAAAAACGACAAACACTATTAACCAAACGCATAGACGATAATATCACCATTGCTACAATGATTATAGAGCTAATAAATATGAGCAGATGGCCAGAGTAATTAAACAAAAACCGAACACATTGAACTATTTATTACCAAACACAGAAAGATGGGGAAATAAGAAGCATGAAAAACATCCCTATTCACCTTTTAACACCGCAGCAAGAAAAAATAGCTGCATGCAAACCATCACTCCAACAGATTGTCCCTAATTAATTAAAACCATATTAAAGCATCCCATTTAGTTGCAAAAAAAAAATCTAAAAAGGCTACCAGAATTCTCATTCTACAAAATCTACTTATCCATCACATTATCCTCATCTATGCCCTTGATCTTCATCTTCTTAACCGCCTGCAAACCATTATTTCAAGCTCTATAAAGAATTTGGATTACTATGACTTCTGTTCAGTGATAACATTCACATGCCCACCATTTTATTCCAACCTTTTCCCTTAGCCCCGGCATCTACGTAAATTGTCTAGTTCTCCTTAAGATCCTCCATCACAAGCATTTTTGATATCTCTGTCACCACATTTTCCTTTAGCCATGTCCTAATAGATCTCGCACCATAAACCTAAATCGCGATAAAAAAAACACTTAATTTGTCATCCAACATGATAAACAATAGACAAACAACAAAACAAGTAGTGCTAATTCTGTCAAAATATTTACCGGATCATAACTTTCTGCTAGTATAACATTTAGTGCTAACTCAAACACAAGTAAATTGACACCCCTCCTCTCAATGCGCCTCGCAATGTATTCCAATGTCTTCCAACTGAAGCGTAGCTACTTTATTTACTTCTTCATGAGAAAAAGGCTCGAATATCGCAATTTTATTGAGCCGATCTAACAACTCTGGTTTGAAGTGTTTTCTCACCTGTAGTACAAACATGTATTGAAAATAAATAAATTAATATAGTCGTGTAACAACTACTAAACATAAATTAAATATTGAACGCAAATAAATACTCACTTCTTGCATCACCATATTACGAGCATTCTGCATTGTACACATGCCAATTAATCCGGATAACAAATGATCACCTCCAACGTTAGAAGTCATGATGATTATAGTACTAGTGAAGTCAACAGTTCGGCCCTGATTATCTATCAGTTTTCCATCATCCAACACTTTCAGAAGAGTATTGAATATAGTAGAGTGTGCCTTTTCTACTTCTTCAAATAGTATAACACTGTAAGGCCTCCTCCTCACAGCTTCTGTTAGTTGCCCATTTTCTGCATAACCAACATAGCCTTACAAGAGAACAAGAAATCATCATCAGCATCTTACGTTCTCATAAAGAGGTAGGCTAAAATTCAATAATGAAACTTAACAAAACTCTAATTTTACTATGGGTCCTTAACACTAATATACAACAATTAAAAAGTATTTACAAAAATAATACATACACAAAATAATTACAAAAATAACACAATAAATTCAAACCATTTAATTTCACATTAATAAGGAACCTAAAATCAAGACTGCCATAATTCAAAATTCAAAATTCAAAATTCAAATCAAATTGATGAAAAACAAAAAAATATTTTATCGTCATCTTCCTCGCTGGATTTCTGGTTATGTTGCCTAGCTTTCACGTGGTGGGGGTACGGGAGTGGGGTTGGAATTGAGGAGGAGAAGATTTTTCCTGCAATTAGCTTTCGACGGCGGCAACGGAGACTGAGAGATTGAAAGAGTGATGACGGGAAGTTTGCTGGTGGAGGATTTGGGAGGAGAGAGAAAGCAGTAACACTGAAGTAGTGTTGAGTTTCGGAGAGAGTTTGAGACGGGAAAGATATGGATTGGCGAAGAGAGCTTCCATATTTTAAGAAAAATGTTTTGGGCAACTGCATCACATTCAAAAATAAATTAGTAACTTAATAAAACTGAATTGGTTACCTGAAGATTTGGCAACCAACTGCATGATGGTAACCAAACCTTAATACACAGGTAACCAACATTTAATACAAAGGTAACCAAACCTTAATACACAGGTAACTAAACCTTAATACACATGTAACCAACCTTTAATACTAATGCAACCAACCTTTAATACAAAAGGTAATCAACCCTTAATATAAAGGTAACCAACCCTTAATACAAAAGGTAACCAAACTTTAATATAAAGGTAATCAACCCTTAATTCAAAAAGTAACCAAACCTTAATAGATGTAACCAACCTTTAATACAACGGAAGCCAAATCTTAATACAAAAGGTAACCAACCTTAAATACAAAAGTAACTAAACTTTAATATAAAGGTAACCAACCTTTAATACAGAGGTAACCAACCTTTAATACAGAGGTAACCAACCTTTAATACAGAGATAACCAAACTTTAATAGAAAAGTAACCGAACTGTATTAAACCCTTTAGATTGTTCCATTTATTGCCCCATTTGGAGTTGTAGTACTAATGGGCAAAGAAGCAGCTGGATTTCTGGTTATGTTGCCTAGCTTTCACGTGGTGGGGGTACGGGAGTGGGGTTGGAATTGAGGAGGAGAAGATTTTTCCTGCAATTAGCTTTCGACGGCGGCAACGGAGACTGAGAGATTGAAAGAGTGATGACGGGAAGTTTGCTGGTGGAGGATTTGGGAGGAGAGAGAAAGCAGTAACACTGAAGTAGTGTTGAGTTTCGGAGAGAGTTTGAGACGGGAAAGATATGGATTGGCGAAGAGAGCTTCCATATTTTAAGAAAAATGTTTTGGGCAACTGCATCACATTCAAAAATAAATTAGTAACTTAATAAAACTGAATTGGTTACCTGAAGATTTGGCAACCAACTGCATGATGGTAACCAAACCTTAATACACAGGTAACCAACATTTAATACAAAGGTAACCAAACCTTAATACACAGGTAACTAAACCTTAATACACATGTAACCAACCTTTAATACTAATGTAACCAACCTTTAATACAAAAGGTAATCAACCCTTAATATAAAGGTAACCAACCCTTAATACAAAAGGTAACCAAACTTTAATATAAAGGTAATCAACCCTTAATTCAAAAAGTAACCAAACCTTAATAGATGTAACCAACCTTTAATACAACGGAAGCCAAATCTTAATACAAAAGGTAACCAACCTTAAATACAAAAGTAACCAAACTTTAATATAAAGGTAACCAACCTTTAATACAGAGGTAACCAAACTTTAATACAGAGGTAACCAACCTTTAATACAGAGGTAACCAAACTTTAATAGAAAAGTAACCGAACTGTATTAAACCCTTTAGATAGTTCCATTTATTGCCCCATTTGGAGTTGTAGTACTAATGGGCAAAGAAGCAGCTGGATTTCTGGTTATGTTGCCTAGCTTTCACGTGGTGGGGGTACGGGAGTGGGGTTGGAATTGAGGAGGAGAAGATTTTTCCTGCGATTGGCTTTCGACGGCGGCGGCGGAGACTGAGAGATTGAAAGAGTGATGACAGGAAGTTTGTTAGTGGAGGATTTGGGAGGAGAGAGAAAGCAGTAACACTGAAGTAGTGTTGAGTTTCGGAGAGAGTTTGAGACGGGAAAGATATGGATTGACGAAGAGAGCTTCCATATTTTAGGGAAAATGTTTTGGGTTTAACTAGTAAGTTTGAAATGAAATGAAATGATTTCCATTTCTTGTGGTTGCGGTGATTTCAAGGCAGTGAAGTGATGGACTAGAGGAAGGTGGGGGGGATTTGCGTAATCCAGAGGATGGAATTTTGTTGTAGATAAGAAACTACATCTATGGTTCTGGCTGAGCCCAAGTTTTGACTTGCGTGTCATCTTCCTGTTGCTGGTAAGTTTTGCCACATCAGCAACCCATTAAAACACTCAACTAAATTAAAGGGATACTAAATATATTAATTTTGTAAATAAATATGAAAAAATGTATTACTTTTGTAATTATTTTATGGATGCACCATTATTGTAATTATTTCTAAAAATGTACTAAAATATGTAATTGTTCCTTTTATTACTATTGGGTATAATCTATTGGGCCTCTGATTTGGTTTGGGCTTAAGAGTTGGTATTTATTTCGTGTGTTGGTTGGATTATATTTTATACACTATGATGGGCCCGAATTTTGGGTTAGCCATTCAAGTTTTTTCTTTTGGGGCGGTTTGGGTAGACAAGGAAGGTAAAAGTCCATATTAACTTAAGATTTTAAATTAGATTATGATTCTGGATCTTAGGGGTGATAAGGTTTGACTAGTCAACATCATAATTATAATTGGATTCTGTCAAGGGATTCCCTATCCTAATCAGTTAGGGGAAGAGAAGACGGTTAATGAAAAGTATAAAAAACGCTACATGCGTGGAGGTTCAGGTTACACAATTCTTTTTTCTTAAATATCTATTATTTTTCAGCAATAACAAGTTTTTCATTGCAGTGTTCTCAGACCCGGACCGATCAGCGAACCAAAAAAGGTACCGGATAGATGAGTCACTGGTCCAACCAATGGTCGGATGACCATTATTGAACTGGTGACGTCATTAATATGTAATAAATAATAAATAATTAAATATATTAGTTATTATTATATATAATATTTAGTAAATATGTAAAATTAATCAATTTATCTACAAAAAAATAAATAAATTAAACCTATTTGTACAATGTTTACTTTATACAATTCAAATAAATACTAAATTTATATATAAAAAAGATATTAAATCATGATCATAACTCAAAATTCAAGACTTAAGAGTGATAAAATCAAACACAAATAAACATAAACATCTCTAGGATACATTCAATCAAATTCGGTAAAAATAAATAAATCTATTTGTACAATGATTACTTTATACAATTCAAATAAATACTAAATCTATATAAAAAGAAAGATATTAAATCATGATCATAGCTCAAAACTCAATCAAGGAAACATTTAATCAAGTTCAAATGTTTTATTTTTTAATTTTTTTTTTAAAAAAGGTAGGGAACCGGTAAACCTGGTGACCGGTTTTAATTTTCTTTGTTTTAAAAAAATTGTTCTTTTGCTTTGAATTTTTTATCGTAATTTTCCAAGTAAAATTTAATTTTTTTGTATTTTTAAAAATTAATTTTAATTTTATTTTATATTTTAAAATATAAAATAAAGAGGGGTTTTCTTTGTTTTAAAAAAGAGAGGTTTTAGAAAGAGAGAGGGGGTTTTAATTTTAATTTTATTTTATATTTTTAAAAAATATTATTTTATTTTAAATCCTATTATTGTAGATTTCCGAGTTTATTTTAATTTTATTTGTATTTTTATAAGTTTGTTTTAACATTTTTTTTGTATTTTTTTTAAAAAGTCATGTCATATTCACATAATAATAATAAAAAAAGGCCATCTCACTTTCAAAATAGTAAAAAAGTCGCATATGCACGTCAAAAATAAAGATAATTTCTGTTTTATTAATTTGACGTAATAACCTGATAAAAAATTTTTAATTAGTATAATGGTCTAATTAAAGAAATTAAAAATTCAGTGGCTTAACGCACAAAATCCGACAAGTTTAGTGACCTCAATGTTAGTTCGCCTTGCCACATTATTTCAAAAATAAAAATAAAAAACGCCACGTTGGATTATCAACTAACGTCTGTTAGGTGATTTTAACGGAATGATTTGATTAAAAAAATTTAGTTACTACAGTGGTCCAATTAATAAAATAAAAAGTTCAGTGACCTAATGCACAAAACCTGACAAGTTCAGTGATTTAAGTGTTAGTTTTGTCAAACTATGTCTTTACTAAATTTCATAGAATTAGCTAAGTTCATTAGTTAATTGTTAGCGGATTAGAAGGATTCAGGAGTCACAAGGAAGAATTGTGTATGGAGAATTATGTGTTAGCATGTTTGAATTCACATGAAATCTGAATTTTAAGAGCATGCATGTAAACTGTTTGTAAAAATGCCTCAATGAGGATTTTTGTTTAAATCATGAAAACTTGTTAGTCATTGTTAATGTTTTATGAGCATACATAAGTTATAGAGGGATTCAAGCTATTTGGATGTTTCAAAATGAATTCAAAATGGGTTTAAAAGGTTTTCTTGAAAATTAGTTCAAACCAAAAATCATGCTTAATGCGAATTTTTGAGCTTCTCGTGTGATATCATGATGATGTTTTTAAAGACCACGTTTTGATGAAATTCGTGCATTGTAGTATGGTCTAGAGCATTGGTCAAGTTCCAAGTCATTTACATTTCTGTTGTAAGATATGCAATCAGAAATATAACATGTTGGACATAAAAGCTAAAAAAAATCTGGAAATTTTGGAATGTAGGAAACTACTCTGCCGATGTGGCGCGGCCGCGCCGCTGCCAAGGTTAATCTTGGTGCTGTCGTGCCGTAACAGGGTTTTTGATTTTTTTTATTATTTTAATAAGTAGAGTCTTGATGTACAAGTATAATTCAACATGAAAGATATTACGAGGTATACATTTACCTATATTTGGTATAATAAATCCAACTTAGTTAACAATTGAAATTTTGAATATTAATTTCAAAACAAAAGAGGTATTGAACGAAAGTTATAAATGTGTTATGTGTATAGCTATGTGATAACGTGGTTTATATTTCTTAGGTTGTACGGTAAGTGGTAGCGTTCCAAGTAAGCGTGAATGTCTTTAATTGATAACGTTACGTCGAAGAGGCAAGTATTCTAACCATATTATGGTTGATATTCTTAAACTATGATGCAATCTTAATAATTTGTTTTTAAAAAAGGTTACGCAAGTATTCTAACTATCATTGTACATGTCTATATTGAACCATGATGCATTTATACAATTCATCTTTGAAAAACATTGTTCGAATTCCAACTTGAGCTGTCGTTTGAAAGTTTGTTCAATTATGAACCATTGTCGTAAGTCTAAGCTAATTATTTTGACTAGATGATTATTGACGTATGATTATAAATTATTATTCTATGATTGAATTCATGTAACGTTGTAAAGTTCCTTTCATATAAGAATTATTCTCATTAGTCTATGCCAATTGCTCGGCTAGACAGTTATTGAAGCATGTTTATTGAATCCTTACTTTCTGTAAAAGTTAAACCAAAGAAAGTCGTTTTGGTGTGGATTCAAATGATGAAAATTGAGAGAAACAACGAAGGAAAGTTTATCAGATACTATAATTTCAACCCACGCGAAAATGATAATATATTTACACAACACGTAGATACAAAGGGCTAATCACCTGGCGTACAATGAAGAGATGTTATAGTTATATGACTGTTAAAGGGTTCAGTTGAGATAACTATTAACTTAGTATGAGTTAAGGGTCTGGTGACGCTCAGTAATGATGTGTTAACTTTATGATCAATTGAAAAAGTTATGAGAAAAGTTTATTCAAGTTGATTCACAGTTTTGTTCAAATATCGAATGTTTTCAAAAATAGCTTAAATTTCTTTACGAAATGCTTTGTTTTAAAATTGATATACTTGATGGACAAAGTGTTTGCTCATTCTTGCGTAAACTTAACATTTTAGCTAAGGACGAAAAGTTCAGAGGAGCAAATATGGACAAGGGTAAAGAAAAAGTTCACAAGTAGACATCTGTTAGTCCACCTTTTTGTGTTAAACTGTAAGACTTTAACCATGTATATATTTGTTGAAGGATTATTAGGAGCGGGCTATTGAGTTAAAGGATAAGTTAGAAGATCCTAAGAAGGCACCATATGAGAATGCATCAATTAAGAAAGACATAACAAGAGGTCTCATCGACTAAAACCTAGAACTGGAAAATGAGGTGCACAAGTTAAAAATGCAAAGGCGGAAGTATTAGGAAGCACAGATACAGTATGAGGGCCTGGTCAAACACCTAAAAGCCCAAAATGTATAAGTTGAAGATAAGTGACATGAGGTGGATCATAAGATTCCTCAACTAAAAGCTATAATTCAAAAATTACATATAGTGAAAGAGACTATAAAAGATTACTTGGAAATAGAGTTGGCTGACTGGGTAAAGGCAAAGGAACAATGGAATAGCGTTGTAAGGCGAATAAATGACTTAGAGAGAGAAGTTCAAAAAGGGAAAGCAAAAAGAGATCGGATGGGTTATGTTTTCAAATCGGCTATAGGATGACCAGTCAAGAGTGCACAATTACCCAATTACCCGAAAGAGTATGGTTGGATACAGCGCACCATTAACCGTAAACTAGTGGAGATGATAAGGGATCAAAAATTCGAAGACGTGATTAGGCGTGGAATGTAATATATATATATATATATATATATATATATAAATAATGTAATTCTGAAGCTATTGTGTAAGTATTAGGATTGTTGTGTAAGACCTCGAGTTTTGATATGTCTAGAGGGTACATTCTGAGCCCCAATCTTTTTGATTAAAAAGGGAAAGTAATATGTTAATCCTAACTTTCGATGTACATAGTAGAATGTGTTTTAAATCCTATGCTTTTATTTTGATAAGCGGGATAAATATGTAAATAGCTTTATATTATATATTTGATTTATGATGTACTGAAAGTGACATATGTATATATAACTACGTTTATTAACTGTGCCTTGAGAAATTTAAGTGTTTAAAATTAAGTTTAAATACTTTAACGTGAATAACACGTGTGAGAATGAGTTGGAAGAAAGGAGTTGAGAGACCTGGCTAGTTTTCTAGCCACAAAAATTATCCAAGTAGGTATTATAAATAAAAGCTAAAAAGGCAGCGCCAACTAAACCCCGCATGCACTACACCACTTAGCTGAAAGGGAAAAAGAGAGAGGGAAGACTGCCAAGCCAAGGAAAAAGAAGAAGAAAACTTGGAGCATGAAAGAAAGGAACAAAAACCTCATACAGGTAATACCCTAAAAAAATTCTATATTAAATTTTCTTATGAAAGACCTACATTCATATTTATAAACATGTATTATACATGTATGGATCTAAATATATTGGATCATGATTAAAAACACCATTGGCTATAGAGAAATTCCATTGCAGCAAAAGAAAGAACAAAGGAACCTAAGCTAGATTTGTTAAAAGTCTTAGAATCTGACCCGAAATGGTAAAATCCATAACTTTATATGTATTTTGAGTCTTATATACGGTGATTATAAGACTTAACTGATCTCCAGTTCTTACATTTGACGGTCAAAAAAATTTTAAAAAAAATATATTTTGCAACATTGTGTTGAGGAAGAATTTAACTACAATAACACAGTGTTGCAAAACGTAAAAAAAAATATACTAATTTTGAACTAACAGTAAAACAATTTTTTCTAAGCAACACAGTATTACTGTAGTTTAGTTGTTTCGCTACAGTACTGTAATACAAAATGTCTTATATCTTATTTTTTAAAAATCTTGATCATCAATCTTGCAATGAGAAAAACAGTATTCGGTGGTCAATTAAGGTCTATAACTATCGTTTACTGTAAATCAGCCACATATATATATATATATATAACCTTGATTATAAGGCCAGAGAAAATGAGTTCTCCTTCCTTTATTTTTGTGTTGCACTTGACACTTTCAGTTCTTTGGGTATTTTTATTAAATCAGGCAGTTGCTGATGATCCCACTAGGGGATTCATTTCCCTCCCACTAAATCATCCAAATTTCGAAGTTCATCGGCCTTAGAATGTCCCATATATATAATTTATATATTTCTGTTTTATATTAGAGATATATTTTCTTTTTCTAATTCCAAGGGTAATTTATAATTTCAAGTTAGAAATAATTCATACAAATTATGTGAGGTGTTTTTGTAATTTTAGAGGTTAAAATAATTTTTGTGCCATTTTCAACTTGCTACCTGCGTTCCGAGTCAGAGTACAAAGTTAAAGTATTAAACTAATTTTGGGGCAAAGTCTCTAATGGAATTATAAGAAATAAAAATATAAAAAAGGAAGATATGTACATTTTATTAAGGGAGTGTTTGTTACAAGTTATCTAAAATGGTGATCTTAAATATCCGGTGATATGAGTTGGTCACCTTTATAGATCATGTTCGTTACACTGTTAATCTTACATTAGTGATATTCAGATACTCGATAAAGATGACTAAAAAATAGGTGGCAATCTAAAATTACAACATAGTGGTCATGTGAGATTACTACATACTGATTATCTTAAAAAATTTATTTAGACAAAAATATTATTTATATTTAATAATTGGGACATAAATATCCTTATTAGTCACATAATTTATATTTATTTTTGATTTGTTTGTTTATCAATATGTTTAGTTTAACTAAAATACTCATTATCCATACAAAATATGTGGTGTTGTTTGTTATTTATTATTATAAGGTTAACTTAATATTAATGACATATTTAAAAATTTTGTGTTTAATAATTGAATAAATTATGAATTGTTATTTTATAAACATATTAAAAAATTTAATATGATTTATTAAGTAATACTGAATTAATTAGTTCGATAGTACTTTAATGATTGTTGAGTACATTTGACAATAATCATATGGGTGAATCATCTAACTAAAATTAATATAAGGATATTTTAGTAAAAGATCAATATTATAAATAAATAAATAAAAAAGATACTTATTAGTCTTAAATTCATACCAAACACTCACAATAGTAATTACTAATAATCACAAATCTTCTACCAAATAAAAATAATACAATTGGACTATTTTCTATTATCAGTAATTAGATATCCGGTAATATGTATTAAGGTAAGTATCCATCGTGAAATATAACAAATACCCATCCAAATGGTAACATATTCGAAAAAAATAGTATAAATGACATCATTAAACTTCTTCATTTCTGGCGTAATCTAATCACATTAAAAGCGTGTATGAAGTAGCCAGCCACCTACGAGTAATGAGTCTGGTTCACCCATGTGCAAAATTTTGACAAACCATAGCCGCCGCAAGGAGCCAATTTAGCTTATCCATCCAACAAATATAATTATTATTTTATTATTGTTAACAAGAATGCTGTCTTTGTTAAATTTTTCTTCATAATATTCTGTTGTTAACATCAATTAAACTATCGACCTCTATATCAATAAAAATAAGTTATATTAATAAATTAAATGATCATCAATATCAATTAGAATATAATAATAATTAGAATATAAGTGACAGTAATAATAAAATTTATACAATATCACATATTCAACTCTATCACTCACTAAAAGATGGGGGGGGGGGGGCGCTCATGAAAGTCTACGACTGAAATGTAATAGCACAGAATCGAAGGGGAAAAGAGAGAACATCCAAAATTAAATAAAAGTCTTATTTTTTAATACGGGTGACAGTATATTACAATAAAATGTTTCCTTATAAATTTCTAATTTCTAACTAACAAGAGAAGGCCACAAGGAAAAAAAATGGCCTCCACTTCATATTCTCTCTGTGTTGTACTTGATAACACTTGTTTTGGTGTTTTCCGATCAGAAGAAGACGGTGGCTGCTGATCCCACCGATGGTTTCACTGCACTTCCTTTTGACAAATCATTTTACGACATCCATAAACCATACGACTTGCCGGTGGATCAACGGTACAGCTTCATAAACGGAGTTCATAAATTATGGGTTTATGCTACTGATAAGCCCTTCCGTCAAGATAGTCCCACTAAGCCTCGCACTGAAATCAATATAAGGGTAAGCCCCTCAATTTTAATTAATTAATTCTTTACTCATTTTCTTTTTCTTTTTTTTCTAAATTTCTACCTATTGGTAATTATTTTTCAGCTTACACATAAATTATATTCACGTTCATCTGACAGCATTTAGGATATTAAGTTCTTAACTTCTTATAATTACCCCTTGATTCTAATGATGTTTTAGATATTCCCTCCATTCCAAAACTAAAGATGTATTTCTAGAAGTAACAAAAATTTTAAGTAGAAATTTCTTTTTTCAAAAGTCCCTACATTAGTTAGAAAGAAATTTAGAAAGGATGGCATGATATATGTCTGTAACGTGGGATTTGGTTATGGTGAAGTTGAAAATCAACTTCACCATAATAAGTTATAAGGTTTTTTATTACATTAAATGTATATTGGTGACAATGTAATTAAAAATCTTACAACTTACTATGGTGAAGTTGATTTTCAACTTCACCATAGCCAAATCCTCATACGTGTGTGTGTGTGTGAATTACTGTATCAACAAATAAAATAAGACAAAAATGCATGCTTTTTCTTTTTCTTTTTTCCCTGATTGCCAAGACAAAGTATTGTTTAATAGGAAAGCAAAGACTGAACAAATTCTAGTGCTATTTCCTCTTCAATTATTTACTTATGTTTGTTGATGGCCAGTGAGGCTCTATAGGAGTATTTGATTAATTGACTAGTTGATACTTGAGAGTTCATTTTAGTTCTTACTCTCTGACAACTCAAATCTAAAGTCTTACAATTTAAACTGATGAAAGCATATTTGTAATTAAATAAAACTGACATATAGTTAAATTTTGTGCTCAATTTTAAATTGCAAGGCATGTAGTTGCCGTTTCTAATTGCACGCTTACATTGCCTTGTGCCCTTCATTTTTTGTTTGGGAAATAATTTATATGTAAACTATTAGAATTTAAGATCGAATAATAGAACAATCATACAAAATTATTAGATGAAAAATAGAAAAATAAGAACACGCGATATACTCAGGTTCACCAATTTGGCTAGTTCTGCTTGTCTGATGTATTCAATAGGTACCTCACACACTCTACAATGATTCACATATCAAACAATTGTTTTATAGTAACTAGAAACTCTAAATGCTATAACATAGGCCTAAGCAAAATACATTAGTAAACAAAAAATTGAACTACAAATAAATCTCAAACCCAATTACACCATTGCACTTGGCTTCCAGAGGATACTGCCTCCTTGCAATCCCCGCCAGTTTACCGGCGAGCTGGGCAGCCGCTCGCCCATCGGGAAGCGAAACCCCCAATCACCCTGTCGTAGTGGCTAAGGGTGTTCAAAATTTTCGGTTTTTTTGGTTTTTTACCGAACCGATCGGTATCGGTTTTTTCGGTATCGGTTTTTTTCGGTACCGGTTTTTTCGGTTTCGATTTTTTCGGTTTTTTATATTTTTCGGTATCGGTAGCGGTACGGGTAATTTTGCATTTCGGTTCTATTCGGTATACCGAAAAAACCGAATTACGTAATTTAATAATAAATTTATATTAATTATTATATAATTAATAATTATTATATATATAATTAATAATTATTATATATATTGCTAATCGGTAAAAACCGAAAACCGAACCGAAAAAACCGAACCGAATTTGTACCGAACCGGTACTGAAACCGATAATTCGGTTCGGTTTTCGGTTCGTGTTTTAGCGGTAATTTCTGTTCGGTACCGATTCGATTTTTTCGGTACCGGTTCGGTTTTTAACCGATGGACACCCCTAGTAGTGGTCATTAGTTAAACCCGCAGAAATATGAGTCAATCCCAACATAGACAAATCTACGACGAATATTGAAGTACGACCAACGTGGAACGATAAAATAAAATAGAATAAATGAGGGTATGGTCATTTTTAATTTCTATATTTGCCATGTATGCATTAGTATCGACATAAATTTGTCCACAAATATAGCAACACTTATTTTGTTATAATTATTTATTGGCCAGTTTGATACCCTCTAGGTCCTCTAATTCCTAGTGATAAAAATAAGGTGCCCTCACTCAACATATTGATTAAAACTACAGGGGTACGTGTACTCCTCTGGAGTTTGGCAATTTGAAGGATATGCATATGTGCTAGAAGGCACATCCGGGGTGTGCATCATGCAGGTGTTCGGGTGAAGTCCTCAGGCTACAACCCTAATGCTCCGAGTGTACGACGGAAGCCTCACGTACTACTGGTCTCCGGTCATCATCCCCAACATCTACAACCGGTGGTTCCAGGTGAACGTAATCCACGACGTTGGTGCCAGCAAACTCAAAGTGTACATTGATGGGGTGCTCAAATATGAAGCCCCTGGCCGAAGAAGAGACTCTCATTATTTTAAATTTGGTGTTTATGGACAAAATGACGAGTCTAATTATATGGAGTCCCGTTGGAAGAAAATTAGAATTCTTAGGAAATCTGGTTGATTAGTTTGATGGCCAAATGAATAAACTGGGTGCTAAAGGAAGCCTAGTCTCATCTTTTGTCTAATCTCATGTACTATTGTCAGACGTAACTTATTTACCTTTTAACAGTTTATTTTATAGATAAAAAGAAACGTCAATATATGGGATGAGAAAAAAGATAGGACGGCTTTTGGGACAGTAGATTTGGATTGTATTAAAGGAGCAGGAGGGCAAAGCCCGCCCTTATACAAGCAAATATCTAAGGGTGAAACTTGTACTGCATCTCAGTTAGGCCCCTGAACCAGCTCGGATACTTCTCAGGCCCATTCTGTATTAAGAAGATTATTATTATTATAAATTTCACTAGAAAATGATGGCAGGACAACTAGAATTATTTAAACATAGAAACCTGCATTCCATTTGTGAACCAGGTTTAGGTTTGTAGGTAATGGAGGTATTTAAAAATCCCAAAACCTCTCAAAAATGGGTTTTTCAAAATAAAATTTTAGAATTTCATGCTTCTTAAACCCAAAAAAAAATCATATAGATCTGTATTTTAAACGTTTAACTG
Organism: Hedera helix; assembly: GCA_947179155.2. Classification (NCBI taxonomy): domain Eukaryota; kingdom Viridiplantae; phylum Streptophyta; class Magnoliopsida; order Apiales; family Araliaceae; genus Hedera; species Hedera helix. The sequence continues at coordinate 31,332,427 of OX359270.1, forward strand.
GACCACAGGCCCATATAAAACATAAACCCCCAACTCAACCGCCAAAATTTGCAACAAAAAAAAAATAAAGGGTAAAAATTGAAACAAAGGCATAACCTATCAACCGTCAGATAGAAAAGAATCGAACGGCCAAACATTCTTTCAACATTTTATAATACACTCCCACCATTTCAACATCTCAAAATAGCGCCAAAACTCAACCGACTCTCCTGTTTCTCTCTCCTCTCTACCAATGGCCAAACTCTATACTTTCCTATCGCTCCTCGCCCTCTCACTCCTCCTCTCTGCCACAACCTCCGCCGCCCTCATCACCTATCAAGAACTCGACAACACAATCTCCGCCCTCAGATCCACCGGCTACAACCTCTTCAGCAACGCCATCGCCACCTCCGACCTCCGCTACCAAATCCTCTCCGCCGCCGCCTACAATTCCTTCACAATTTTCTCGCCCCTCGACTCCGCCCTCTTCTCTCTCGACATGGCCTCCCCAGCCGCAGCCTACATCCAAACACTCCACTACCACGTGTCCCCCCGCCGCCTCACCGCCTTCGACCTCCGCAACCTCTCTTACGTTGCAACGCTCCTCCCCCATTACAGCCTATTGCTGAATACCGACCCTTTAAACGTCACCGTTTTTGTCGACGGAATTCGGATCTCACGCCCAAATCTGTTCCTTGGACCTGGAATCGCAGTACATGGGCTCGACGGGATTCTTGTTCCCGGCGAATTAGGGCCTGATTCGCCTACAGGGGATTTTCTCTCTTCTCCAGTCTCGCGTGGGCTCGATTCTAATTCGCCTTCTGCCTCAATATCTCCGCCTCCGGAGTTTCTATCTCCTCAATTCGAGTCGAATTGGATTGCTCCGACAGTTTCGCCACCGACGGAGTTACCCTCTGCTCATATTTTGCCGCCGCCCCCGGAGTTATCTTCTGCTCAAATTTTGTCGCCACCGGAGTTACCCTCTGCTCAAATTTCGCCGCCGCAAGCTCAAATGTTGTCGCCCTCAGAGTTACCCTCTTCTCAAATTTCGCCGCCGCCCCGGGAGATTCTCTCTCCTCAGTTGCAACCACATTTGATCTTTACCCCGAGGCCGGCACCACCGGGGATCAAAAATGAGAGTTCAAGAATCAAGAACCGCAAGAAACACAAACACGGAAAAATTGGGAGTAGCCACCGGCGGCATCACCCTATCCGGCATGGGCATCACCAGCACGGCGGGTTACCAAAGGTCAACAGTCGCTTTCCCGATCTTTAAACTCTAGTTTACAGTTGCTCTGTTTCGACTTTTGCAGTTTTCGTTGAAGCAAAGATCTATTCCAGCAAATTTTCATTTGTAAAAATCTTGAGTGCTTGAATTGAGGGAGTAGTTCTTGCTAGGGCTTGAAAGTACTGGCTTTTGTTGTCGTAGAAGGATCAATACTGAATATAATCAAGAAATCAATTTCTAAATTGTTATATGTTTCAAAATTTTCATTTGCATATTATGGGGTTTGGATTCAATAGTACATGTTCAGACTGAATTTGGTTTATCCCTTAATTTCCCAATTGAAAAAAAAAATCCTAGTTAAGTTGCCCATAAAAAAATCCAAATTGAAGCAGAAGAAAAAAGAACCATAGAAAACAGGATGGTAAATTTTAATTTCAATTTATCAGTTTTGTGCTTTGAAATTTTTAATTTCATATTTATGGGTTTGGATGCAATGGTACACTTTATTACACTGAACTTGGGTTTCTGCCTTATTTCCCAATTGAATTGAAACAGAGGAAAAAGTAGCTTTTCCCAGTACGATTAACCATAGTAAACAGGATGGGAAGTTTTTATTTCATAATTCTAATATTCTTGTAGCTATGATTCTATATATGCTTTCCCTTTGGTTTGTGAAAAATACCAGGAAGTCCTTAATGTTCCTATATGGATTCTCTTTTCTTATGAGAATTTCAGTTAAGTTGAGAACCTTAACCAAACTAGTAGTTCAGTTATTAGGAAGATAAAAGATTCATCTGATCTGAATTTGGCAGTTGGAATAATCCAATACATTTGTTCATAAAACTAACAAAAACAGTAAAAGGCCTCTAGATTGATCCAACCTCACCAATCACACAATATAGAAAAATAATTCAAAGTTAAGGAGAGATGGAACTTTAGATCAAAGGCTAGTTTATTCAATTACGCATAAAGATCATTTGTAGTTCCAAACTAGGGAACCGCAGCATGGGAGATATTTGTAGTGATATTGCCAGTGTTTGGCGGAGGATTAACATTAGAGCCCGAGGCATCACAATATCCACGCAGCATGTCGCCTTCTTCGGAGGTGAAGCCGAGGGAGCCAAGCATGGAAGGCCAACAGTCATGTTCAATGACTCGAATAGCGCGGCAACAGCTCGGGCCGAGATAAGTTTCCCCGTTAAGGAAGAAAAGGATGACTTCTCCGGTGCAGGATTGTAGCTGAAACAGAGAGTCCCAACAAGTGGATGAGCCCTCTTCTTCGTCTAGCCTTAGGCGGGCTGCCAGGGTTGATTTCGGGCTTAATATTGGTCGTGGCGTGACGATTGCCATGAAATAGAATGTGAGGAAGATATTGAGAACAAGCTTGGAAGAGATAGCCATAGTTTTAAGATAGCGTGAGAATTATATGTTGGAGAAGAGTGAGTGTAGCTCCTTTATATATATAGTAGCCGAGGGTGTAGGAAATGAGAAGGTTATGGAAATGGGGAGGTGAAGGAGCTAAGGGGAGTTTTGAAGAGGGAAATCTAAGAGATGGAAATTATAATTAGTTGTTGTTATAAATTTTCAGTTATGCTGAAATTTATTATGCTTTGATCATGCAATAGGGCATAAGGAATGTTAGAGAACTAACAGATAAATGAAGTACATAAATATTTTAGTAAAAATATATTTAATTATCTATACCTATAAAAAAATCTTATATCAAGAACAATGTTAAAATGCAATGTAATAGATAGATGATTAAAAACATTCCAACAAATTTCCATTACTTCTTCTTTTTTTGTTTTTTGAGTTCTATACGAAGCCTAAAAGGTTAAAACAATAAATTTCAATGTTTACTTGGTATGTAAGCCTCTTGTGATATGAAGAAATTGACATCACTTCTTTTTTTTCCATTTTTTTTTTCCCTGAGAACAGGAAATAGACATCACTTACTTGATTCACTTCTTACATGGAAGCTGCCTCCACCTGGTATCAAAAAAAAAAACTTTTGAGAATTAATATATATATATATATATAGTCTCTACTTCAAATAATTATTCAAGACTCCGGGGAAGGGCTGGTGGTGCCCCCCTCCCCTCACCAATCACGTATTGCCATTTATATGAAATCTATGCAAATCTCATATCTGGATTCACTGGTTTACTGAGATTTGTGTAAATCTTATACAAATGACATGTGATTAATGTGAGATACCAGCTAGCTCTGTCCCGGGACCAATTAATAATTTTCCCTCTACTTCACAAGAGTTTAATTTTGACTTAACATCATAGTCGAGTTAATCTTAATAAATTCATTATCATTCCACTGCCACTAACACTACGGGGAAAAAATATAAAAGAAAAGAAGAATCAACTCCAATACGACAAACATAAGCATATTCAATTACGAAGAATATAACAACAATTGACAAAACAACATGCAATTCCTCATAGTTTTGGAACTTCAACGAGACACAATTAACAACAACCCTAAAACCATTAAAATAACCGCACATCAATTTTAAACTAAATAACCACTAAATCATGTCAAATATGACTTGATTTCTTATTCTAAACCTTGATCTTTTTAATCTTCGCCGGAAGTGCCTTATTTGGACTTGCCGGAGGAACCCAAGACGGCGGCACAAAAGGAGTCTGTGAAGGACCAGCCGATGGGTCACAGAATCCTATTAGAATGCTACATTCCTCAGGTGTGACGCCAAGGGCAGTCAACAGAGTAGGCCAGCATTTACGCTTGATCATTTTAATTGCTTTGTGACAAGACTCACTAATAATATGATCAATTTTACCCCTTGCAAAAAAGCATTCAATATCATTATCACATGATTTTATGTGTATGATTGTGTTCCAGCATTCAAATATAGTCGCGGTGGCTCTAGCCGTAAGGTTGAGCCCTGCTGCAGATTCATTAGGCTGCAGCACGTGCTCCCCGGCTGCATTTGTGTATGCCATAAAACAAGTGAGTGCAAGAAAAAAGAATACATATTTCAGAGGCATGATTTTGGGACAGAGACGGTAACAATGATAAGTAGAGAAAAACTAAAGCAAGAGCATGAATTTATAGAGGCAATTTAGTGCTAAAATTCGGGTAAAAAATGGCACAGTGCAGGGGCTGTTTGTGCCTAGTAAAAATGTTGGCATTTATTTTATGGACCAACCACATAATTCATGTAACTTGTAAGTTGTGTGATTTCCATTTTTGTTTACACAGGATGGATGGAATAAATTGAAACAAAAGGGCATAAGGTGTGTTACTCATTATCAATCTCCTGTAAATGCCAGTACCTAATAATTAGAATAGTAAAGTTGCTTTATCTTGACTGCCCAATTTTACGATCAAAAACAACAGATCAATTTGTCCCCTAAATTTTTTACATCTGTTTTTTCTTGTCTTCATTATATTGTATCTCTCAAGTTCCCAAGGTTACCAAACCCTTATGAACCTGTGTTCTGCGTACCGGGTACTATCGTTTCAAATCGTGGTACAAAAACTAAATGACTTGTACATTATTCTATCATAAGTAGCATTAGTCGTACTAAATTTAGTTGGACTTCGATCTCCTACAATATGTATTGTTGACCGGCTCTTGTAATCAGATAAGTTTATCCCCCAATGAAAGTAATTAGTTGTTTTTTTCAACGTTTAATTTCAAATTTATTAATCAAGTAAATATATTTTCATAATCATAGACAAACAGACAAACTTATTGAAGCTGAATAAACTCTTCATTAGTAAACATTATTTCAGATATTAAACCACAGACTTATTCGCCTTGGGTGGAGGCACTACAGATGGTGCAGAAGGGATTGGGGCAGGAACAGCAGAAGCGTCCCAGTACCCTACAAAAACGCTGTATTCGTCAGATGTGAATCTGACCGCAGTTAACATGGCAGGCCAGCAATGAAGGGTGATGATGTTAATTGGTTGGCAACAAGGCGTCCCGATATCAGTCGCACCATCTTTGAAATACTCAACTATCTCGTTTGCACACGATTTTATCTCCCTAATCGCGTTCAAACAATCGCCTAGCGTTCCATTATTATTATGACCACCATTTGCTTTATCTAGTGCAGTCTCTGTGAGAGCTAAGCTTATGAGTCGATTAGGCAGCTCCCTCCCCTCCCTCGCGGAATTTGTGTATGCCATGAAACAAGTGATTGTAAGAGCCATGATTTATTTTAAGGAACGAGAGATTATGAGGGAAAATTGAGGACGAGGAGGAGGAGGAATAATATAATTGAATGTAGTAGCTAGTGTGATTATCTGAAGTATGATTAATGGTGGATTAATAACTCCAAAAGGCATGCATGCATGCATATAGCTAGCTAGATGATAAGTTTTTTAACCGTTACTAATCATCAAACAGTCCTTTGCCCTTTAAGGAAGATGATTAAATGAAAAAGAATTAATGTTTAGTCCAAAGTCCACCAAGTTAACAAAAATTGTTGCCTACCCACTAGTATTTCTCTTCACTGCCTGTTGAGCTAGTAATTTATTTTGTCTATGCATTTAAAAACTTTGAGATATTAAGGATGTATATTTATTTTATGTATGTTTTTAAAGAGGACTTTACTCCATCTATTATAAAATGTAAGTAAGATATTATAGTGTATACACTATCTTGATTCTCTGCTATTTCTCCCTTCATGAAATGTAACGAGTGACAAGCCTTTATTTCAAGTGTCACACTCGGATCTGAAATTAGAGTAAAATTCTAAAATGGATTTTAAATTTTATTTAACATTAAATAAAAATATAACAGAAATAGTACTCAGTTTTCTTAAAGTAGAAAAATAACGTGGGAAATTTTTTAAAAAATAAATTATATCTCTAATTTTGGATTCAATTAGAAAAATTGCATCCATAACTATAGAACGAAGGTATTATAAATATTAAAAATTTAAAATAATGCACAAATTTGTCATTGAGCTTTTCTCTCTAATCGAATTACTTTCTATATATCACAAAAAGTATTTTATTTAATAAAAAAATCTTCTTTTTATCTAAGTGTAGTACGTAATAATGTGACACATTGTCCTTAAATTGCTATCATAATTTTCTTGTTATATTACCACTTTTAAGTAAACAATTTATTAGTAATTTTTTGTAATTTTTAGAAATAAATATAGAACAAAATTACATGCTAATATTTATTATAAACTTTACAAATTAGACTCGGTAAGGTAGACATGCACAACAGGTCGGTCTAGACTTAACAGATCTTGGGTTTTGATCAAACCAGACCGTTGACTTAGGCCTATTATGTTAGGCAAGGCCTTAACCGTTGGGTTGTGGTCTGGTTAGGCCTACAAGCGAAGCCAGCCCCAAGATTATGTCAGGCTTAAGTTGGTCTGTTCCTTCTCCCCTCCCCCTCCCCCTTTTTTAATATTAAATATTAAAAATATAAATTATAAAATATAGTAAAAATGATGCAAGATTTATGAGATTTATTTTCTTTTAACATTCTATTGCACACCAATATAAGTTAGATGATTAAAACAAAAATAAATATATTTCACTTAAATTAAAGAAAAATATAATTTAAATGTAATTGAAATATAAAGTAAATTAATTTCTTAAATGTATGTCTACTATGCACAATTTGTCTTCATAGAAAACATAATTTGAATACAATCTACTACAATACATATGACTATAGATGTAAAATAAAATTGACTTATTATAGATTACACTTTTATATTTTGAATATAAAGTTAGTTTCTATTTTATTATTTTTACTACTAGAATCAGTTGGACATATATTTTGTTAAATTTAAATACACATATATTCTTTTTCTTTATGGTCATTAAACACTTACATAGTTATATCTCAAGTATTATTTTCAATTAATTTTCTAATTACTTTATAAAATTATTCTTTAAATTGCTACAACAGAATACCAAAAAAATAACCAAAATCATAAACTCTCCTAAGAATTTAGTATATCTAAATTAATGAAGAACTTACGTATTTATAAGAAATTAACTTATTATTAATATTTGTTATTAAAAGTTAGTTTATTGATGTATTAATTAATGTTAATATTTAACATCAAAGGTAGCAAGTAATATTAATAAAATTTTAATATTAAATATTAGTAATTTAATATTTACAATAAACTAATTTATTATTAATATTAAATATACTAACTAATTCTATTCATTGAAGATATATATTAATTAATATATTTATAAAAAATTAAGAATGAAGAATTAAAACTTTAAATTTTATTGATGTATTAATTAAAACTAATGTATTATAATTTATAAATTACAATAATAAATAAGTAAAAAATTATACTTTATTAATAAATAATTATAACTTTAAAGTTTAAAAATTATAAATTATTAGATAAAAAATTAGGTCAGGTCAGACTTAAGGATAGATCAGACTTTTTGACAAGTCAGACCAGACTAAATTTCTATCTTAAAAGAGCAGTTTTTTCAAACAGATCAGACTTTTTGACAAGTCAGACCAGACTAAATTTATATCTTAAAAGAGCAGTTTTCTCAAACCTTCTAGACCGGACTTGACCGATCAGGCCGCAAGTCGTGGGCCTTTTGTGCATCCGTAAGGAAGTAGTAAATATGGACGCTAAAGTGGGCCGACTGGGCCACAACTCACCAGAAGCTGTAGCCTTCCTTGAACTGAAATCAAGCGGTGAGAGAGATGAGCGCAGCGGAACTACCGACGACGGAGGCTAGCGTGCTCAAGGGGCACGAGGGTGCAGTTTTGGCCGCGAGGTTCAATTCCGACGGAAATTATTGCCTGAGCTGCGGCAAAGATCGGACCATTCGCCTCTGGAACCCTCACCGGGGAATCCACATCAAAACCTACAAATCCCACGGCCGTGAAGTCCGAGATGTCCACGTCACCTCGTACTCTCTCTTCCCTTTCTCTCTATATATATTTAGCGTGTTATTTATCTGCTTTGTATTTTGTTAGTTGGTATTTAAATTAATTGATGAAGTAGGAAGAGCACACAACAAAATTTAAGCTCTTCAATTTGGTCCAATTACATAGTTGGGATTTTTGGTGAATTTTGATATAAATATTTAGACTGGCATAATTAGGTAATCGAATTTTTCAATTGAGGTGTTTGTGTATTATAACTTTATATCCCGTCAGATTTCCAATTTTCCATTTGCATGAGGTTTGTTTTCAAGTTATGGACTCTCAAAATGTTATAAATGACATACCAAATTCACGTCTGTGTAATTGATGTATTATCTTTATACATTAGAATCTAGTAGTATAGATTAAAATGTGTTTGCTGGAACTGTTTAGTCAAATTAATTATGTAGAAAGTCTTGTATTTGGTTGTGTATCTATATATATATATATATGCTATTGAGAGGGGGAGAGAGATATATAGAGAGAGCCAGACAGGAATGCGAGGTGAGAAACATTGATAATGCATAAAAAAGTAGAAACTTTTTGCTGAAGGAGTTTTAGAGAGTTGGGATTGATGCTCATAAAAGCAAAAAACGCCCTTTAGCATAAGCATAAGCAGAATCAGGTAGGGGTTTCCTTTCTGAATATGTAAAAGTAAAACTAAAGTAGATCATTTGAAAAAGTTGAGAATAAAAATGATAAAGTACCTTTTATATAAAGAAAGGATGATGAAGTATTATGTTATTGCCTTATGATATAACCGATTTAAACGGGGCTTTAGAGTTTTAAGAATGAAGTACTTGAAGTTGATGAGAACTGCACACGGAATTGGAAGTCTGTGTGCTTAGTGAGTACCTTGCATGGGTTGTCTATATATATTTTTCTTAAGCCTTGTCTTAATGTGGAATATATATAGTCCTCACAAGATTTGACACTATTTTGTATTTGTTATTTTTCTGTAAGAAAATTAATAGTTTTATTGTATGTAGGGATAACTCGAAATTATGTTCTTGTGGAGGTGATCGGCAAGTCTTTTATTGGGACGTAGCAACTGGACGTGTAATCCGAAAGTTTCGTGGTCATGATAGTGAGGTTCGTGGAAATTCTTCTCTGTAATAATTGGTGAACTTTTTTTCTTGGTATAAATGTTTAAGTCAGCTTGAGTGTGGTTGGATGAAGAGATTAATTCAAAGTTCATAAGATATTTGATGACAGACTTGAATACTTCCTTCATTCTAAAATATTAGAGTAACTTACTAAAATGTAAAATCTAAGGAAATAGCTTATCCTCTTTAGAAATGAGGCACTGACTTTTATCATCCATGCATATGTACAAGGTTCTATGCAATTCAAGAATTACTGCTCCTGTCAAAAAGTCAGCTGTAACTGGATCATACTGTTGTACTTCCTTAATATAAGCAAAGTAATTGAAATATTATATTTCTCTTATTGTATTAGACTAAAATGATTACTATTAAAAATCTTACCTCAAACCTTGTACAAAACCCTCTATCCCCCCACACCCCCAACCCCACGCTGCCGCCTAGCATCTATACTCAAAGACGTGTAGTATCTGTATGCATTTATTTATATTTATATTTTCTATAGTGTGTGTTTTGTGTGTTAGGTTGTGAAGCAATAGATTTCTGACCAGCCTCCCAGGTGGCTAGCTGGCCCCCCTTGCCCTTGCGGAGGCTGTTCAGCTACAGGAAGGTGGCAGTTCTCAGGTCTTACATATGTTTGTTGTTGTTGTTGTTCTGATAGTTTTTGTTCATTTCAATCTTAACTAGGTGAATGCCGTTAAATTTAATGAGTATGCATCCGTAGTAATCTCTGCGGGGTATGATCGTTCAATTCGAGCTTGGGACTGTAGATCTCACAGCACTGAGCCAATTCAGGTCAATCAATCTCTCTCTCTCTCTCTCTCTCTCCCTCTTTTACTAAGTTATCTTTCAAACGTTACTGTTGATTTGCAGATCATTGACACATTTTTGGATAGTGTTATGTCTCTTTGTTTGACAAAAACTGAGATTATTGCGGGTAGTGTTGATGGAACTGTTCGAACATTTGACATTCGAATTGGTCGGTATGTCGTACTATCTGTTATGTCAAATAGGTTGCTTATTGACGGTTCTTTGTTTATGGTGCTTTCAAACAATTCTAATGATGTATTTTGATGGTTTTATTAGAGAAATATCTGATGATCTGGGGCAACCTGTCAACTGTATCTCACTTTCAAATGATGGTAACTGTGTCCTGGCCAGTTGCTTAGATTCTACTCTGCGCCTTATGGACCGGTAATTCTTGTAATGTTCTATTTTTTATGTATATTCTTGGGAAAAAGTCTACTTTTATTTACTTTTTTTTTTCATCTCGACACCTCAGATCTACTGGTGAATTATTGCAAGAATACAAAGGCCATACTTGCAAGGTTAGTTCAGTAGTTCACTTGTAATTCTTGAGGTGCTTTCTTTGCGACACCCCTTATCACCATTATGTACTATATTGAAATGCATTCCTTCAAAACACTTGACTATTTGCTAATGTACATTGTCTGGTTCAATCTGTTTGCCTCTATATTTTGTTGATTACTCTTACTTTATATAACTCAACAAATGTGGATGGACATAAGTCACATAACACGATTTGAGACAAGTTCAATTCTTCTCGACCTTGTTTTAAACTATATTTATCACGTAATGGCCATCTAATTTGCCCTCTTTTTGCTATTCTGACCAGTCTTTCAAAATGGATTGCTGCCTAACAAACACTGATGCGCATGTAACTGGTGGATCGGAGGATGGTTCAGTTTTCTTCTGGGATCTCGTAGATGCATCGGTGGTGTCCAGTTTCCGTGCTCATTCCTCAGTGGTAAAGAGTTTCTTTCATTCCTTGTTCTTTGGTAATATTATGACTATCTAGAAACTTTATGATCTAGGATCAATAGAGATTAACTTATACATATGTTTAATGTTTAGATAGTTAAGTTCCCTTCTATCGTCATAATTTTGAAAGCTAAATTTATTGCTGGTTGATAGCAGAAGTAGGCATATACACCATGTCTCCTTCATTCTATCTAACACTTCTAACTATTTTGGTTTTACGATGACATTGACATTTGATTGATATTCCAAACCAATAACTTGTAAGTTGTAAATCTAGTATATTTTTAGGCAGTGAAAAATTGACATAAGAATGTGTGAGTTACTTGAAATACATATAATTTTCATAATGGATGTACCAACTCCTACAAATTTTGCATAGGTTTGTAGTTGCATAAAGAATTTTTCTCGGGTTTGAATTGTTTGATGAGTAATTGGTGATAAGATCCACGAGTCCAATATTTGTTATGTCCGTAGAAGAATTCATTAAGCCAAGATCTTAAAAAAATATATTCGAACATGTGAAAGGGATTCAAGCACCATTAAATTAATAACACTGAAAGTCAAATTAAGGAGAATTTATTGTGGCAGTAGCAAATTGATGGCACTTATGACCAGTGGCGGCACTACATAGAGTCGGGGGTGGGCCACTACGACCCCACCCCTAATTTTTACTTTTTTTACTAGTATATAGTCAAATATTTATTTCTTAATTTCCTAACACTTTTAGTCTCAGGTTTGTTTGGTTTTTTTTTACCAAGCAAGTTTTACGTGTTTAATCCTTATTTATACCTTTTCCTAAATATCATCTACCACACATTCTTTCTATTACGGATTCTCTCTCCACCACTCTAACTAATTGTTGATTTTAGTAATTTATCTTTACAGTTAAGAATAGTGACGAGGATGTTATTATTTGAGTTTATGAATTTTTGTGTCGATATTTTCATTATTGTATCTCTTGCAAAAATATATGAAATTAATTAGAAATTCTACAATACGTATTTTAAAAATTATAAATTAGGTCCTTATAATTATTTATTTGTATGTAATACAATTTCTAAAAGTGAGCCTGTGGTTTAATAATTTTTCATATATAGGTATAGGTTTGACACTTCTTGCTTTCTTAGTTCTTACCTCCTTTATGGTATAACATATAAATGAAAAGTATTTTCTTTTTGAGAACTATAATTGAAAAATATTTTGTTATGGTTTTTATGTAATTTATAAAAAATATAAATTCTTATTACTCTTTGATGTTGTACATTAAAATAAATTACTTATAATTTCATTAAAAATTCAATTTAAAGATCAATTTTATGATTTAAATGGGCGTTTATATAAAATTTGGCCTATAAATAGTATATAAGATTTTGTTTATATTTCTTATTCATATAATATTAACTATATGTTAATTTTTAGACCTATATATTTTGGCCCCTCCCGACTCAAAATCCTGGTGCCGCCATTGCTTATGACAGCAGCATGCATTTATCTTTATACAGTGTGAAGATTTTATCCATACTTCTGTATCACCAAGAACATAAACATGAGTTTTGTCAAACATTGCTTTCATTCTTTTTCTTTTCTTTTTACTTTTTAAAAGTATTTTCTTTGCTAGCATGCTTGTATATAATATTTTGATATATATATATATATATATATGTATGTATGTATATGTATGAATGTATGTATGCCTTCTCATGAAACTACTCAGCAACTTCTACTCTCCATAAAAGGGGAAAAGAGAAGAGAAGGGGGAGGGGGGCATTGAAAGTAGACCAGTTCATTTTTCAGTTGTATTCCGAATCCTTTCATCAGCATCTGGCCAAGTTTGTGATGGATTTAATGCTCTACATGAAATGCTTTTCAATGAGAGTTGAATTACTAGGATAGGGAAGGATTAGTCTCTCTGTCACAAACACACACATATCATAACAATACTTGATGCAATTGCAAGTATTGTAAAACATAAATAAGATTTCATTTTACCTTTGGAAGTCTTGTCCTAGTCTAGTTTTTTATGCTTCCCTCTGTGTTTTGATTATCCTCGTAGAACTTGTAAAAGTAAGCATTTCATAACACCTGGAGCTGTTATGCAGCGTGCTTTTTCTATTTTTAAAAGTAGAATAGCTAATTTTTTTTTTTTTAGCAATGGAGGGAATTATTTCTTATTATTTACTTTTTTTGGGTCATGTTTTCCACTTTCCATCTTTTCTGACTACTGCAAAGGCAATGGATTCAGATTATATTCTGTGTTGGCAGGTAACTAGTGTGAGTTATCACCCAAAAGATAGCTGCATGATTACTGCTTCTGTAGATGGCACAATTCGGGTTTGGAAAACTTGAGTACAATAGTAAAGCAGCTTTTAAAATTTGGATTGCTGCTGGATCTCTCATTATCCCAAAGTAGATAGATGGAAGAAATTATATTCCTCAATAGATTGTTGCGGCATGGACTATTCTGTTATCCAAAAGTAGATAGATGGAAGAAATTATATTCCTCTATGGATTGCTGCCGTATGGACTATTCTGTCTGGGATGTTTGCTTATTGGAACATGAATGTTGGTTTTTGAATTAGCCAAAAACTTGGGTTACATATGGTTGATAACTACTCAAATTTTATTTAGGCTGCGCTTGAAGCTTTGAACATACCTTAGCCTGAGTTGTGAATGTACCTTAGGCCGAGTTGTCTCAGGCACTCACACAAGAATGTATATCTGCGTATGCATAATTTTCTTTTTAAAGTAATCCCTAATACCAAAATTGAGCATCTCTTTCTTCTTTTTCTTTTCTGTGGATATTACGAGTTGTCTATAAAACATGTAAATGTTCATTTCATTTCAAAATTGTACTCATTACTCAAAATATACTAAATGGGAAGTGGTTAAATCGATTTTTTTTTGGATTTTTAAAAAAAATTAAAAAAAAAAAAATATACATGTGATTTTAGAATATGAGATCCTATTTTTTTGCCTCTAGAGGATGGGGATCCTTTTTATTACATTTTTTACTCAATTTCTCCATATTCATTTTTGTGACATAAATATATTCCCTTTACTTGCAACCTCAACACATTTACTTGTGGTGAACATTAATTGTGTTGCTAAATTTAGTCTTTGTTGCTAAATATGTATTTAAAAAAAAATTGATACATCATACAAGATATAATGGAGGGGAGATTCCCAAAAATATATGTTAGTGAACAATAGTAATCTTTTGATGGATGATCATAATTCTGAAAATTTTAATTTATCTAATATTTTAGTAATAAAATTGATATGATGACAAATTTATGTTAATATTAGATATTAATGTATATGGTGGATACATGAGATAAGAAAAAAAATTATGTATTGTATTGTATTTTTTTATTTTATTTTTATCAAGAACAATTTTATTTCCGTCACAATTCACATTTGATATAACTATATACTCTTTTCGTCCTAAGATAAAAGTTCTTATTATTATTTTAGGTAATTCTAAGTTAAATGTCTATTTACCTTAAATAATTTATTTTTTACAATAATTTACCTATATCTTTAGTATTAATTATCATATTTTTATTCTCTATGTATATTTATAAAATATTACTAGTTATGTGCAGAAAATTATAAAATTAAATGAGAATTAAAATATAGATAATTTTGTCATTTTATTCTTTTTCTTAATATGCACAAAAAATTAACTATAATTTTTTTCTTAGAACGAAAGAAGTATTATTTTTCAACAAATTTTGATGATGTTAGGAAAGAAATATTCGCCCACTTACATGAGTCCCACGTAAAGACTCGATCTCTTCTAACTGTGATATTAGGTCCATATTAGAAGTTCAAGTTTGTGCTTTGTAGTAAGGCTGAGTAAGGAAATTGATATCAGTACTACAATCGTATTAAAAATTGATCAAATTATAATGATAAAGTTATATTAACGATTTCGACATATGTAATAACGTTAAAATAGTTATATATATATATATATATGTATGTATGTATGTATGTAATATAAAAGCAATGTGATACGACTTGAACAATGCAAAAACATTTTAAAATTGTATTCAAATCATATATATATATATATATATATATATATATATATATATATATATATATATATATATATATATATATATAATTTGAAATGTGTGTGATGTATGCGATTTGAATTATTATTTTTTATATTTCTGTTGATGTGGTGATGTGTGTAATGTGCTCTTAACGATAATATATGATTCATTTGATATTATTTATGGTCTCTTAATTTTGTACCTCACTTTATAATTTATAAGACTTATTCTCGCATTCATTTTTTTTTTTTATTATTTATAAAATAGTTTAGGATTTGAATTGTTTTTACAACAAGTCCATAAATCATAATGATGGTTACTAATTGCCCATCTCAGTTTCTCCCTACGTGTCACTTCGTGATTCGGGACTAGTTTGATCCACAAGTGTCATTTCAAACACGGTTACGACTTGGGTATTTTATTTTCTTAGAAACTTATTTTATTATATTTAAAGTCCAATCCTATGATCCTAAAAAGATTTTAATGGAAAAATAATTAAGAAGGAATAAAAAAAATACGTCTTTGCCGGAAAATATACTTATTTAAATACGTGATCACGAACAATTAGGAAAAAATATTATTATCATTATAATAATAAAATAATTAATTAATAACAAAAAAGAGGTATAAGATTTTTTGAGAAAATACTTCATCCAAAACTTACTTTTAATAAGAGCACTGCCGACAAATATTCGAATTTATTGTCAGGCGTACAGGAAGAACTATATTATCAATTTTGATGTCACGAGTATTTACCTCTACTATTTGTTTCATGTTCTTTATACAAAAATTGATTATCTGCTCATGCAATTTGATATTGGCACGTAAAGAAGTAGTTCTTTATTTTCTCTTTTCAACGGCCAAAATACAAAATTTTAAAAGAAAAAAAGTTCTTCCTACTTTTCTTTTTCTTTTTAAATTGTGGGATGCTTACTACTTAAGTAATTGCATTTGATTATGCTAAAACAGTTACCTTAAAATAATCATTTATATTTATATTAGAATATTACAGTTACATTAAAATTAGTACATTTTCATCGGAAAACTTTAATTATATGATCCATAAAAATCACTTATTTGTATTTAAATATTCGTTAGACACCTAAGCTATATTTGTTTATAAAAAATATGTTTAAAATTAAATTATTTATCTTATTTTAATATTATTTTGTACTATTTAATCTTTTGATAAATGATTATTAGTCTCTTAGTATTAGACTATTAGTCATATAAAATCATTTAATAGCTTAAAATGAGAAAGATTATTAATCCTAATTTTTTTATAAAATTATATAATTTTACATAAATAACATGTGTGACGCCTCGATAATTCCCTTACTGATCACGGGTGACCCCCGGTCGTTACGCACGACCTTCACTGAATAACTACAACATTTAATAATTTAATGCTGTTAAAACTCAATATATTAATTGAGAAACTTAATTAACTTTCAAAAAAAATCTTCTATTCTTTTACAACTCTAGATCATATACGTTATAATTTAATATATAATCTGTATCTCTAGAAGTTATTCTTTATAATCCAGTAAGTTAACTATATGATTTAACAAACTAGATTATCAAAACAGCCAGTTGTAAGATATGCTACTATCACTTGTGAAGTCACTCTATGATCGACTAGTTTGGCAGTCTACGCTCGCCGAAAACTCGGCAATAGAATTTCACTCTATGATCTCACAGTGAAGTTACTTAACGATTGGTTACTCTACGACCAAGCACTCTACGATCGGCTAAGACTCATTCCACGATTTCTGAGGCTCACTCTACTACCATGACCACAGATCAGTAAAGTCAATGCAACAAACTGTTTCCCATTACAGCATCCTGAATTTCCTATTCAACATACTATATATCCAAAGCCTTCAAGAATTTCTTCATTTACCTCGCTGAAAATGTTAATTTAAAGCAAAGATGAGCACGACAACTCAGCGAGTCTAACAGCTAACACATAACAAGTAGGTTACATTTAATTTATGTGTTATGCTCCATGCTTGGCATTTACATAGGCATCGTGCTTATCATGCGTTGCATTTATACAATTTACACATACTTACCATGTATGTACATATTACCATGTTATATAACTCATATAACACATTCGATTCATAGCATTAATTATATATAACAACATTAACAACATATGATTGTACACAGACACATTTACAATCAGTTAACACATAACATGAGTGCACATTTAATAGTTTTATGCATATAACACATAACACTGAAAAACTTGTCTGATATGCGCATTGACTTACGCTACCAATCTAAAGTCCGTGTTCCCTTCACTAAAGCTCATACAAATCCAATTACTGCATCCGGAAGACCTAATATGCTTATTTGGCAATTGGTAATAAGGATTCAGCTACCATTCATAAAAGAATTTACTCTACAACACAGAATTCCTTATTTAGTAACTCATAATTTATGAGACAACATTATCCTCCTTGGAGAATACTTTAATTACCGATTAGTATTATTATACATTAATAATACATCACTACATTACCAACTGTACTCAAGTACTGAACACCACCTTAATTGGTTACTAATATTATTAAGCCCTTAATAATATTCACCCAATTATCAATCTTATTAATCCGCCAATTGTTTCCACTTTATTACCTTTAATTCCTTCACATTATTTATTTAATATTTTCTAAATAAATAATTAATTCACTTAATTTTACTTGTTTATTTATCTTCACATAAGCAATTATTTTCTTAATTCATTCACATTATTTATTTAATATAAATTAAATAAATAATTAACTTAATTAACCTTATTTGTTATTTAGCATTACATAACAATTATCTCTTTAACCTTAATTCACTTTAATTATTATTTATTTTAAATAATTAATTAATTAATTAATTATCCTTAATCCCTTAAATGATTATCAATTATATAATCATTTCTTAATTAATTAACCACATTTATTATTTAATATAATTTAAATAACACTTGATCATTTTTTTCACTTCATATACCTTTAATTATTGTTTAATATCCTTTAAACAATAATTAAATAATTAATCACCCTTATTTATTAAATAATAAATATTTACCTTATTATATTTATCTTCCTTTAATTATTATTAAATAACAATTTGTTAATTATTCTTACCTATTATAAGTTAAATAATAGACAATTACCTTAATTTATCTTATCTTTCTTTAATTATTATTTCATCAAATAATAATTAATTAATTACTTTTATTATTTTTTAATCATTATTTAATATCAAACAATGATTAATTACCTTTACCTATTATTTAATCCCAATTAAATAATAAATTATCACTTAATTGACTTTAACTCCTCTTCAATTATTATTTAATGTTAGTTAAATACTAATTAATTAATTATCTTTATCTCTCTTTTAATCATCATTTAATATTAGTTAAATAATGATTAATTATCTTTATTTATTATTTACATCTAATTAAATAATAAATAATTAGTTTATTTAACTCTTCTTTAATTATTATTCAATATAATAATTAATTACCTCAGTATCTTTATTTATTATTTAAATAAATAAATAATTATTTTAGTTTACCATTCACTGTTCACTACTGGCATTATATTGCACCTACATCGTTCGGTCGTAGAGCTCCCAATGTTACCAGTGCTCTACTACCAGCACTCTACTACTAGTACACTCTACTATTAGCACTCTACTACTAGTGCACTCTACTACCAGCACTCTACTACCGGCACTCTACTACCAGTACACTCTACTATCAGCACTATATTACCAGTGCACTCTATTATCAGCACTCTACTATCAGAGCACTCTACTACCAGTGCACTCTACTACCAGTGCACTCTACTATCAGCACTCTACTACCAGTGCACTCTACTATCAACACTCTACTACCAGAGCACTCTACTACCAGTGCTCTACTACTAACACTTTACTACCAGTGCACTCTACTACCAACACTCTACTATGGACTGTTTTGGTAGAAAAATCATAACTAAATCACCTATACATCTCATTAATGTATATTAACACACATAACTCCAATCATACATAATAAAACCATTTCGTTTAAAATTGAAATATTCAACATATAAAACTAGTTTTATATAGTTAAAACATAATTTTTACATCTTCTTTGAATCTAGCATGCTCTATATTACTTCAAAATACATCGCATTATCGTTTAGACACTTTGAACATCAACATTTAGAAAGAAATTCTCTATTAGCCATATCCTCAAACACATGGTGTGCATATAGCTACCATCGCCAATTTCATCTAGTTTCCATTTAGGGCTTTTAGTTTCAAAAGCATGAAAACTATAAATCTCAACACATTAACATCATCTCCAATATTAATAGACTCATAATAAACACCTATAAATATTTAAATATAACCTTTCACCATAAAATTGGTTTATATCAAAATAAAACCATTAAAACTAGGTTTCGCCAACACAAAACCTTAATCATTTTTTTCTTATCTATGTATCTAGCATGCTATATACATCTAGATACACATAACCCCATCTCTTGACCAACTTAAAACTTGGATTCACCATAATCCAACACACAAAATACAAAGCTTTCCTACAATAACTATATAGGAAACCCTAAACATAATTTCTACAAAAGTTGGAGTTTAGAAAATTTTTAAACCTCCATGGATAATCTTCTTTTTAGGCTCTAGGGACTCCCCATGATGAGGGCTTCATTTTTAATTCTTGCTCCATGTTCATCCGACCATTCTAGCTCATCAAGCTCAAGTTTTTCTTCTTCTATTTCCATGGCTTCTTCTCTCTCTTAGCCTAAATGCATGGGAAGGGAAAATGAGGGAATGACTGAGATTATACCATACTTTCTCAGTCTTAAACAAACTCTGAGGAGTTGGACCCTATAGCCTCCCCTATGCCTGACTTGTCTCTCATTTCTTTAGCAAAAATCTGATTTCTTAAGTCTTACACTGAGCGTACTCTATTTCCTGGAGGTTTTGTCCCAAAATAAGTGACACGCTTTAATTTTTCTACCGGTTCATGTTATTACTCTTGGGCTAGGCTGCTATTTGTTTTGTTAATTAAACAAATGGGTGGCCCAATTATTACTTATATCGCAACTAAGCTTTGGGTTGCCCAAATTAAATTCCTTGGAATTTAATTAGTCCACTTAAATTTTAAAATACCCAATACCATTAATTAATAATTTTATTAATTAATTTATATAATCCAATTAGACTTGTTATATTCAATTTAAATGAATATTTAATTAACCAAAAAATCTTATCAATTTATTGATATTAATATTATTAGGTTGGTCCACTAATTTAATTATCAATTAGATGGACTTCCCTTATTTAATCCCAACATTTTATTAATTTACTAATTTAATCGCATCAAGATTTAAATTAGTTCATAAAATATTCATTACATTAATAAATAAATTCACAATTTATTTATAATAAAATTTAAAATTTTGCGGACATTACAACATGTGTAATGATAAAAAATAGTCTATAAAACTATTTAAAGAAGAACTATTAATCATTCATCATAAGATAAAATAATTTAAAATAATGTTAAATTAATACAAATAATCCAATTCTAAATATATTTTTTATAAACAAATATAACCATAGAGAATCATTGTTTTCATACGGTAGAGTAATTAGTTCTAAACTAAAATTAGAAAGTTTTAGTTTCTACTCCGTCCATGCTAAAATAAAATATGTTTTGCTTTTTTTAAAATTAATTTTAAGATTGTAAAAGTAATAATAATATGAATTTATTTAACTATTGCTAACTACCTAAAAGTATTATTTTATGAACAGATAAAACATTATTCACTAGCTAAAAAATATTGTTTATTTGTTTCAGAATTAGAGATATATTTTTAAAATAAATTTTATGAAAAAAATTATTTTTTTTTCAAATATATCAACATTATCTATAAATGTAATAATAGCTACACAACCGGGTTAAATTATTTTTTTGCCCACTAAATTGAATTTCAATTTACATTTATATCATTAAATTAATTTTTTTTCTTTAACTCACTGTAAATTTTTTATAAACTGTTACAAAATCCGTTAACTTATTTGACTTTTAACAAAAGGACTGGCATGTGAAAGAAGAAAAAAAATATCTAAGTTATACATATGTTTACATGGCATGCTATGATAAAAAAATAAAAATTATTTAAAAAAAGTTAAATTAACTAATTACACCTAAGAAGAGTATATCTTCACTAATTAAAATTTTGCAAGAAATTATGAGATTATTCAATTAAAAAATTAAAAAAAAAAAGTCACATCTAGATAAATGCAAAACTAAAATTTTAGTAATTTTTATTAATATTTTATAAGTTTATAATTAACTATACATTTTAAAAAATCAAATAAATTTAAGTAATACATCAAATTAAACAAAAAAAATATACATTACACTAATCTACCATCCTCATGCATTTCTTACGTAATAACTAGACTACACAACATAGAACTTCATTTATTTTTTTAATGAGAGAAATAGAAAAACAACCATATGTCTCATTTAAATATAAGCATAAGATATGCTGATATGCATACTTGAATTTTTCACGAAAAAGGAACCACCGAACTAGCATCAGCAGAAGATCATGATCTAAAAACATAGGAAATGATTTTAAATGAGTAAGCAGCTCTCGTTTCTCTCTAGTTTTCGCTATGATTTGCGATTAGGCCTAGGGCTTTTTGTTTCAATCTGGGTTCTTACCTCAAATCTGAGCTTGGTTTCAAGATGGCAAAAAAGAAGGTTTCTAAGTCTCGATCTTCCTCATAGAAACCCCAACCTTTGTTGGTTCAAGGTTCGTTTCTAGGGCCGATTATTGTTAGCAGCTAAACCAAATTTATAAATATTTCTAGATTGTTCAAGAATTATCTTAATTAATTAGTGTTAATACATGAATCGGTGATATCTAAGTACATGAATATATTTCAAATGTCTTGGAACATGTAATGGTTAAGTTCATGTACATGAATGTGGTCACGTAGTAATTATTATGGTAGCTCTAGAAGTATCTTATGAGTATTATAAATAGTCATGTACATGGATCATTTCAAGCAAGTGAAATCAAAGTGTTCTAAAGTGTTCTCTAAAGTTATATTTCACTTCCTCCCTAAGAATATCTCTTCCTAATTCTCCATCAAAGTGGTATTAGAGCTAGCATAGTTGCAGAATAACGAGTAAGTCAAGAAGACCACCAATAGAAGCTTGTTAGCAAGAATATCATCAGCAAGATGCCCATCTAAAGTAATTGTTTTATTTGCACAGGTCCACCACGAACATTCCAGCAAGGCTCCTTCTGAATTAATATTGAGTCCAACAACTTCAATTTGAGTGAAGCTATTTTTTTAATTAAAAAGTCACAAGTACACAGCGTTGACTCAAAATAATTGTTGAATTTTCAAAGCATCATTGTGATGACAAATTCTAATAATTTAGTCTCTCTAATTACTCGCTTCAACGGAGAAGACTTTGATTATTGGAGCCATAATATGAAGGTATTATTGAAGTCTTTTAAGTTGTGGAGCATTGTTGAAGATGGCTATGAAGAATCAGAAAATGAAAAGGGTTTGTCACAAGCTCAAAAAAACAGTCTGAATGAGAAAAGGGAGAAGGATAACAAGGCGTTTTTCCAAATTTATCAAGCAATTGAAAGACCAATTTTTGATAGAATTTTGAAGGCAGAAACTTCAAAGGGAACATGGGATATTTTGGAATCAATATATAAAGGTGAAGAAAAGGTAAAAAAAGGTACGACTCCAATCTTTGCGTTTAGAATTTGAGAAGATGCAAATGAAAGAAAATGAGACTATTGCTGATTATTTTTCAAAAGTTACTTCAACTGTAAATCAAATGGCAACCAATGGAGAAGTTTTGCAAGATCAAAAAGTAGTTGAGAAAATTCCTCAGAGCTTACCACAAAAGTTTGATTTTATCGTAGTAGCTATCGAAGAGTCCAAAGATGTGTCATCACTTTCTTTGGAAGATTTGCAGGCTTCTTTAAAGGTTCATGAGTTTCGTGTTAATCAAAGAAATCCACCTTCTAATGATCAAGCTTTCAAGTCTGAAATTACGGGAGGTCGAGGTTGTGACGCCCCCAAATCTAGGCTCATACAGCCCAAACTTGAGTTGTCAAAAGATTACAACAAAATTATTACAAGGTAGAACAACATTCCATAGTACAGTGTATAATAATACACAACTAAGTCTTCACTATTATTATGACACTATTTTACAATACGTGAAGACTACGATAGCTATCCCTCGGACTCTCACTCCATTCCCCTGCTAGACCCAGCTACGTTCTCATCTCCTGTTGAAAAGTAATGGAACAAAAGAAAGGGTGAGCTCAAATAGCCCAGTAAAGAATATCATGACTAAGATAATGACAAATAAATTATCATTAGTCTTCAACAGTTGAGTTCTTGATAGAATACAATAGACTACAAGGTTTATATCAAAAACTGCAATTAAATTCTTAAACAACGTTCAGATCAATAATAGCAGCGGAATGAGCAATCTATTAGAAGAATAATGCAGACTATAATGTCCACTCGGTTCTCTTTTTAGGAAAAACATCATCAACTTTTATCATCTGAAATATCATTAGTCAAGATAATACAATTTCACAGTTCCTGATCATAATCATGCAGATCAACAGTTCATCTTTGCACTACTGGCCAAAGACATTCAATATAACACCAACGGTCATGATTATACCAGATTCAGCCTTTGGCCATAATCATACCAAACAACAGTTTATCTTTGCACTACGGGCCAAAGAGAACATTCACCGCGTGCCATAAAAGACACCGAACAGATGTATCGCCTTTAACCTATTATATCGTCTTTAACCTATCATCTGTTCAACAATTATATCGCATCTATGCCCCCGGCCACAGATATTCACAACAACTTGATTTTGGATGATTAGAATGATATAAATGATGAACAGAAGAAACAAGATAAACAATAAGTATCAGAAGTTTACTTTGTACAGATTCAAATAATGTCCAAATTGTCAACATGATGTGAAGTGAAATTCAAAAATGATATTCAAGATCCACAGTTCAGAATAACGGTTACAGTTCAATAGAAAGGTTCACGTAAATAGGATGGTTCAATTGAAATGATGAAGTGCAACTATTATGGAACATATAATATTTTTAGGAATTATAGAAGCAATAGTTCCATAATAAGTTTCGATGTAGGTGTATGAAAGAGAAATAATATCCCTTACCGTAGCAGGTTTGATTAACAAAAGGTGAAGGAAATTAATATCTCTTACCATAGTAAGTTTGAATAATGGAAGATGAAAAAGATGGTATCCCTTATAAGTATAAAGAAAAATAATATCACTTACGAATATGAAAGAAAATGATATTACAAACGAATATGCAATAAAAGTGTCATGTGATAATTTGTGTAAACAAATTATTTCCACAAGAGACAAATAAGAAATGAATACAAAGAGTAATTCACCAAACATGCGGTAATCCGCGTAGTCAGATTATTCTCAGAGATTAATAAGAAATGAATACGAAATGTTATTCACCAACATGCGGTAATCCGCGCCGTAAAGTTATTCCCACAATTTAATAAAAATTGAATACGAAGAGTTATTCACCAAACAGGCGGTAATTCGCGCAGTAAGATTATTCTCAGAGATTAATAAAGAATGAATACGAAAGGTTATTCACCAACAGGCGGTAATCCGCGCCGTAAGGTTATTCCCACAAATTAATACATGGAAATAAATGACACATCTTATGAGTAAGAAAGAAACGATATTATTTTCGAGAATCAAATAATGATAATCCTTTACCGTAGTAAGTTTAAATAATAGAATATGAAAGAAGATGATATTCCTTACCTTGATATTGCGAAACAAGTTTATAGCCGAACAAATCCTTCCTTGTTTATAGCAGTAAAGAATCTGACTTTTGAGTCTTCTAGAGTTTTTAAAATCTCTTTATGTTTTTAAAATAATGTTACTCTCGGAAAGATAGACGGCATAGAATCAAGAATCACTCAATTCGGAGTTAATATGAATGAGTTATGAATTTTCAAAACTAAGACTGAAAATAGTGATGAAAATCAGAATATGTTACGGTTTTTAGTATTTTAAGGCATGAAGATGATTTCAGATGACTTTTCTTCCTTCTTCAAAGTTGTAGAGGACGAAAAACTGAAGAGATAGGCTTTTAATTCATTAAATTCTGACAAATAATGAATTCACTATGATTTTTTGAAAGAGTTACTGTACATAAGAAAATTCCACTCGGGAATTCAAAGAAGAATACAAAATATTTCAAAACTAGGAATGACTTAAGAACACTTAGAGAGTACTTACACAAAGAAGTATTTAGAGAGTGGAAGAAAATGTATGTAAGAATGTTATGAAAAAATTCTTAAGTTAAGTCCTCTATTTATAGCCAAAAATCTTATCATAACCAAAATTTCCTAATTTAATCCAAACCATTCATTTCAAGATAATGTTTAATCCATACCATTCATTTCATCTTTTAAGATTTCTTTAATTTAAACCATTCATTTAAAGAGCATCTTTAAACTACACCATTCATTTCAAATTATATATTATCTTTAATCTATACCATTCATTTTATCTAAACCATTCATTTAAATATCATCTTTTAATCTACATCATCCATTTTAAATTCTATATTATCTTTAATCTATATCATTCATTTTACATCACCTAACTTTATATTATAAACGAATAACTTTATCAATTCAATTATTCAACAATAATTCACACTTATTCATTATTATGACTAATAGTTATAAATACAGTGTAGTTGACTCTCTGAGTTAGATATCAAGTCAATTAATTAATAAAATACAACTGTTTAAATAACATCATAATAGAGAGAACAATAATGCAGAAAACATGTAAAAGAAAGAATACGTTAATGTGTCATGACAATTATTGATTCAATAATGTGAATTACTGTGCATATGCTACTGTGACAATTATCAATTTAATAATATTAATTATTGTGGATGTGACAATAAAGTCAAATATTGTACGATAACCACTTTATTAGTTCAATAATATGAAACACTGTGCAATGCCGTGTGCTACTGTGTAATATCGTGTGCTACTGTGCAATACCGTATGTTACTATTCTTTTACCACCGGATATTTCAACAATTAAAAGTGATAGTACCATTGACCAATTAAAAATTGTTTATGTCATTTTCTATATCCGACAATTATTCTTTGTGGGGTTCACCAATGATTGGTTCGTACGGCGCCGTCGTACGAATATTCCCTGACAGAACGAATATTCCCCGACCAAATGAATATTGTCCGACATAATATAATTTACACATAACATCTTTAACTTTTAACTTTATCAATTTAACCACTTACTGTTTCATGAAAATATATATGAAGAAAAATTAAATTTTATATTTCATAAAATTCGGGGTATTACAAAGGTGCTCCCCGTGGTCGCGGCCGTGGAGGAGGTCGTGGACGTGGAAGAGGTGGCTTCCAAGAAAACAGAGGTAGAGGCTCTAATTTTCGTGGAAATGGAAGAGGATTACAAGGTAACAATAATAATTTTAAAGAAGAGTCATTTGAGTATTCAAATAATTCTCAAATAGGAAGAGGTCGTGGTACTAATCAAAGAGGGAGAAAAGGTTATTTTGAATGTTTTCATTGTCATAGGCCTGGTCATAAAATTAGTGAATGTTGGTTTGCACCATCTAACAAAAAGGAATCTGGATTAGTGCATGAAAATGAATCAGTTGAGAAAGATTGTTCAGAGTCATTGTTAATTGCTTGTCAAGAAAATAATAATCATGTTTGGTATTTGGATAGTGGTGCCAGCAAACATATGATAGGTAATAAGGATTTATTTTCTACCCTGGTAGAGTCAAAATTTGGGCAAATAAAAATTGGAGATGCTAGAGCTTATACAATTAAAGGAGTTGGTGAAGTTACTTTCAAAACAAAATCTGGAAAGTTTGAAAAAATGACTAATGTTGACTTCGTTCCAGGCATCAAAAGCAATTTACTAAGTACTGGACAACTTTTGCGAAAAGGATTTGATATATTCTTTCATGATAAATTATGTACTCTATCAAAAAATAATCAGGTTGTGGCAAACATTGGCTTAGCGGAGAATAATTTATTTCCACTTCCACTCCAAGTGGTAAATTTTCATTGTTTTACTGATTTTAATGAAGAAGTTTCCAAGTTATGGCATGACAGGTATGGCCACTTGAATTTCGACAGCCTAAAATTGTTAGCAGTGAAAGGAATGGTGCATAGATTACCCCAGATTAATAAAATGGAGGAGACTTGTGAAACATGTCAGTTGGGAAAGTTGCACCATAATCCATTTCCCTCAAAATCTTCTTGGGGTGCAAGACAGTCATTTGAACTTGTTTATTTAAACCTGTGTGGTCCTATGACAGTGTCATCTTTTGGAGGTAACAAATATTTCATTTCTTTTATTGATGATTACATAAGAAAAGTGTGGACTTATTTTCTTCATGAAAAATCTGAAAGTTTTCAAGTTTTTAAAAATTTTAAAGCAGAAGTTGAAAAGTTTTATGGTTATCACATAAAGACTTTGAGAACAGATCAAGGGTCAGAATATCTTTCAAATGATTTTCAGATTTTTTGTAAAGATAATGGCATAAGGCATGAACTGACAGTCCGTTATACCACAACAAAATGGTGTTTGCGAAAGGAAAAATTGTACAATCATAGACATGGATTGGTGTATGCTGAAAAGAAAAAGGTTGCCACGCCAATTTTGGGCAGAATCTGTTTCTTGTGCAGTTTATTTAATCAACAGGTCCCCAACAAAAAGTTTAAAAAATTGTACTCCTCATGAAGCATGGTATGGGAGAAAACCAAATGTCCAACACTTAAAGATTTTTGGAAGAAAATTGTTATTAGCAGGGATGTAACCTTTAATGAAAAATCTTTTTTCAATGATGCTGACATAAACACTGCAGATGAGGCACCATTGCTCATGGAGGATTTGGATGGTTATAGCAGCATGCCAAGTGAAGATGATCCATCCTTGAACCCAATTGATGTTCCATTATCAGGAAAGTCTTCTAGTAACAGCCCCAAAGGAATCAAGACAAGGACTTTGCAGGAGATTTATGATACTACAGAGCCGGTAGATGCGGGAGCTATTTTCTTTGCTTTCTATGCAGGGGAAGATCCAATTTCCCATGAAGATGCAGCAAAAGAAGAAAAATGGAAACAATCCATGAAGGAAGAAATGATGGCTATTGAAAGGAATGACACCTGGGAGCTTGTCAATTTACCACCAAACAAAAGACCCATTAGAGTTAAATGGATTTTCAAGACAAAGTTAAATTCAGATGGGTCTGTCAATAAGTACAAAGCGAGGCTCGTTGCAAAGGGGTATGCGCAGAAAGAAGGGGAAAATTTTAATGAGGTATTTGCACCTGTTTCAAGACTTGATACTGTTCATTTAATTATATCTCTTGTAGCTCAAAAAAATTGGAAATTGTTCCAAATGGATGTCAAATCGGCATTTCTAAATGGGTTTCTTAAGGAAGAGATCTATGTCGACCAGCCGTCTGGTTTTGTGAAAAAAGGTGAAGAAGATAAAGTTTACAAGTTAAAGAAGGCTTTATAAGGTCTAAGACAGTCACCCAGGACTTTATAAATTACAATTAATTTTACTAAATAATTGTAATTGCACTTCAGTCCAGGAATTAAATAAAATAAACTCTTTACTAATAAACTGTAAATATCTTCTCCATAAATGTACATAAATTGATTTAAACTAAATATAATCTCAATATATTTAAACTAATTTCATAAATTCATAATTTATTTTTATTTGATCATAAATTGATTTAATAATTAAATCAATCATTTTAATAATAAATATTAAAAGACTTGGCCAAGATTGTATGATCAATAATAAATTATATTATGAAATTTTTTATAGATATCTTGCCAATAATAATTTTACTGATATTAATTAAATATATTAATTAACATTCCGAAGTATTAATTAGCACAATATAACTTCACTCGTTAGAATATTAAATTAATATATATAACAATATTAAGTCCCTTATTATTTTAAAATTAAGAAACATTCACAAATTAGTATTTATATGAAAATGTTTTATAAATAAAATATTATCACATAATCCGTTTAATGCACATCGTTAATGCATTAGTACTTTAATTAGAAATCTAACTTCCATGATCAAAATAAATTATCTCTGTTAAAACTTATAACCTACATAATAATATCTCCAAATTATCATAGGTTATATACCATTATATCTTTATATATATATATATATATATATATATATATATATATATATATATATATATATATATATATATATATATAATTTATATCTTCTGTGTATAATACTTATTTTTACACATAAATTATAATATATATAAATTTGGAGATTTATATAAATAAAATAAATGACCATTTAATGAATGACAATTGATGTATTTTTATTAATAAATAAATGTCCAACATAAATAAATAGATAAATAATATTTTTATAGCAAAAATCCAATAATCGGAGCCTTTCTTTTCTGCATCTCATGAAGGTATGACATCTTACCCTTTGTTACATCATAAGGTCTTACCGCCTTTGGATCATGAAGCCAAGTATGATGGTTATGTATCCACTACTCTTGGGAAGGCTTGTGTTGCTCCAAATGTTGCAACACTTACTTTTGTTGATGGGGACCATAATTTGTCTACTAGCTTTACTCATCCATCTTCTTTGATGAGCAATAACTTGCTAAAAGTCATTGGGCCGAGTTCTACACATCCGGATGTTATGGGCAATGTTGAGCCAGCAAACCTTACTTACCAGCCATCCAACACTTCTACGGCTAATTCTGAGGAGTATTTGTGTGGTACTCGTCTTGGGGGTCAGGTTGAAAGCCCAAAGTTTGAACATTCAGATGTTACGCCCATGGATAAAACATTTCATACGGGTTCTTCCACATACTTTGGTGAATTTACTTCTACCATTGGAGCTCCCAAAGCACCTTGCACTGCTCCCATATCTAGAGGATGTTCCTTGACCCACCATAAGGTTTCTCCACTTAAGAAACATAGAGTTCTTCTTATCCCTGACCAAATTTCTCAATAAGGTATCAATTTATGGTCCTTTACTATTGTGGGGTTCTATGCTGGATGTAAAAATCAATCAACTTTGCAACTTATTAGGTGAAAAGGATTTGGGGTCCTAAAGTTGACAAAGTGTTTTTCAAAGGTAATGGCCTATATTTCTTCAATTTCAAATGGGAGGAAGATCTATTTCATGCTCTTAATTCAGGCCCGATCTATTTTGGTACTTCCCTCTTGATTGCTTAGAGATGGAAGCCGAGAATGGACCTTATTAAGTTTGTTCTGATTTCTGTTCCGATTTTGATAAACTTCCACAATGTTCCTTTTGCCCTTTGGCATACTGATGGCTTTTCCTTTCTTGCTAGTCATTTTGGCAAGCCTTTATGCCTAAATGATCATACTAAAGCTATAAATAAGTTATCTTTTGCTAGAGTATGTGTTGATGTTGAGGCCACTACAACTATTCTTAAATCCTTCACAATTCAAATTGAGAATTGTGAGCTTCATAAAATCAAAGTCGACATACCTCGACAACCTAAAAAATGCATGAGCTGTAAAATCTATGGACATTCAGACATTTCTTGCTCATACAATAAGGTCGAGGATAGGCAGCGTGTGAACTCTTCTAAACAAAGGCCAAAACTTAATGCAAAGAAGCATGAGAAAAGTCAATTCCAATGGATGTAGCACCCATTACATTTGAGGAACGTGGAAACTGTTGTGACTGAACTGCTGTTAAAGAACATCTTTCTACTAGTATCATCGTTGCTCCATATGCTACAGCTGGGCCCACTACACTTATGGTCAGTGATACCATATTTAACGAGTTTGTGGATGCTGGTATGGTTGAAGCTTCATCTAGCTCTCTAACTCACTCCTTCAACAAGGGGGTCTACACTTCAGTATCTAATGTTACCAAGCGTGTCCATTTTGATCATTATGCCCTTGTGTATGAATATGAGTCCATAAACTATATTGATATGGATGATTTTATCCTTTCGAGTCTCTTAGATGATGATGATGATGACAAATATGATGATGACTATGATAACCTTAGTTCTCCGCAATATTCGGTTCACTTGGAGGCAACTCTATTGGGAACTGAGCTTAATGAAACAAAATGAGATGATTCAAAAATTAATACCAAGGTGTCAGGGCAACAAGGGAAATTAAAAGACCCAACTGGATGCAGGACTATAAAGTTAAAATTAGAGGAAAAAATAGTTAATTGGGCAAGGTGTGTTATCTTTACCATCTTGAAGCTTTTGGTTAACTGGTTTATGTTCCTCGCCGGACTTGGTTTGGGTCTGCAACCATGCGGTTAGGATGGTAATATATCCTTAACATGCTCCTCATTTTCCTTATTAATTCCTATCATTGAATCAATTAAGTGAATTCATTTGCCTATGAACTGTAATTTCAGCATTTATCTTGTTCTTCTTATATTATTTCTAGAAATCTACATTTAAACACCTTAATTTTTGAGTTGAAGTGAAAAAGTGACTTTTTCCAACCAACATAATTGTTCGTGCATGTGACTCACCTAAAGAGCGTGGAGCATAACTGTAACAGTCAAATGAGGCTAGAATTTGTCCAAAATGCCCCCACTATCATGCTTGGCTATAAAACTCACATTTCCTTACATTTATTCACCATTTTCAGATATTTTCTGCCATTTATAACATTTGTAGTTTCTCTTTAGCTTTGATCAATATTAATAGCAATTGTTCAATTAATCTAAAAAATCTAAACCAATTTGAAATTAATTAAACCTGATTATAGTTATTAATAAAGAAAAATAATAATAAACTCGAAACTATTGTGTTTAAATCATTCTGATTCATCCTATCCCATGTAAGAAACCTTGAAGTTCAATTTTACTCAACACCCAAAAAGCATTAAAAACATAAAATTATCAAATTAGCTTCTAAGGCACATTTTCTGTAATTCAAATGTATTTCATTGACTGTGAATAAGTTGAGTACACATTTACATGGTGGCATAACCCCTCGTGATAAAAAAAAAAAAAAAAAAAAAAACACAAGTCTAACCTACATGAACCAAAAATAAGTTTATTAGGCCACAATCAAATTGTTGAACTTGCTAATAGGAGTCGAAAAAATTTGTATAAACGAGCAACAAAGACAAATACATACACGATATATAGCAGAAAAGTTATATCATGTAATACATAACAAGAAATGAACATAAGATACATCCAGAGCCTATAATGGTGACAGTCCAACTGTTACATTAATTGATCAGAGGGGAGAAGCTCCAAGATAAGAATAGATGATTTAGGTCTTGTGGCAAAATTCTGGAGAAACATTTTTAGCTTTTTAAGGGGAATTCAACTTCTATATGTACCCTCAATGCACACGCAAAGTCCTGTAATGTAATGCATAAAGCACAAAAGCCACAACCAGAACGTAAGCCACCAACCATTTGCCACCAATAATTTTGAAGCCACCACCTATCCACAAGTCTTCACTATCATATTGTCACTACCCAAGACTTCGTCCAGTAGAGATTATTGAAGTCATGCACAAGCTACCCAACCCGGAAGATTAGCTTGACTCCTAACTCTATAAAAGAAGCCACCCCACAAGCCCCCATCAAACTCTCATGCCAACTGAATTACTTGGGACAAATATCACACACACACACACACACACACACACACATATATGTAGTAATAAAAGTTTTTGCTAAATGAATTGTGTTCTAATGATCCTAATAGAACCAAGGATGGCACCTTAAACAAGTTTCACATTGTACTGTTCATGCTAAAAAATACACATAATGTTAAGAATACCAACTCATACTCATTGTAGGCTGTAACCGGGGGGGGGGGGGGGGGGGGGTAGAGCCACATGTCTTGGGTATAACCCCATGCCAAAAATCCCACAAAGCAAACTGTAGTATTTTTATAAACAATCCTGAAATTACAATAAGTTGGACAATCTATATAATATAATGGATAACTAGCCTTGTTTCTTTGTGACAGTTGAAAGCAATTTTATTTGATTTACTTATCAGAAAGGAATAATTATACCAGACTAAATATGTGCACGTATAAGAAAATCTAAGATAAACTCTAAATTACAAGTGACAGAAATTGGATTACAAACAGAGTTTTTTGCTATTAAAAATGGCATGAAGCACCGAATTGCCCATTTGATCAAAATGTCAAATGTATCATCAATCCACAATTTTTTTCCTCCATAATTCTCAAGACAAAATTGAACATAAACATATTCAAACAAATGGGGTTGACAACATAAATATTTTCTAAATAATTAACTAAATGACTTCTTTTGGAATAGGTCAACATTATACATATACAAAAATAAATACAAAAGCGCAGACAATAGATTAGATGATACCAAAGAATGAAGAAACCCCACCTGAAAGAAGTTGAATTGAACCCTTCATTTGAGTTTTTCTAGTATGAGCCCTAGCATATGTTGCTGAAATTTTTCGGTTAACCTCTGCCGCCATTTTGAAAAAGAAACCCAACTATTATAATTTGCAACAACTAGCTCCCCTCTAACTCTAGGGATATAAATCGAAATCAAGATTCATATAGAGGAGATTTAGATTTTTGAGACTGGTAATTGATGTGCCTGCAAGTGAAGAATATATATTTTATGGTAAATTTCACAATTTCACCACGAACTCAAGAATCAAATTTTCAACAAACAAAAAGCTTTAAGAACCAATTTTCACCACTAATTTAGTGGATCGAGTCTAAAACCCCAAGAACACCACAATCACCTTGCAATCCACTTAAATTTGGAGCAGAGAAGAAGGAATACCGAAATCACCGCCACATAACTACTCTCTACAAGCCTTAGACCTAAGACAAAATTGAGGCTAATTATGTCATTTTCAATATATATACGAAAGGCAAATATGTCTTTAGTCGTCTCAAGTAACGAAGTTAACACAGGAAGCATTTTTTCACTTCAGCTCAAAAACTCGGGTGTTTAAATGTATGTTTCTAGATTATAGATGGTCAAGTGGAAAATGAGTCAAACCACAGATGGTCATCTGAAATTTATCCTATTTTTTATAATCTCCTGGCCTCGAGATATAAGCCAGATTTATTTAGGTTAGGATTATCCTGCTTCCTATAAATAATATAGGTGTTTTATCCCCTCGGGAGCGAGGATAATAATTTGATCTACATTGTAATATCTGGAGTATGCCCTTTTGCCATTATTTTTTCTTTTCCTTAAATACAAGTTTAATTTAGCAACCAAAAAAAAAAAAGATCAACTTTTTCTTACCATTTTTATTTCTTTCTTCTTTTTTGTTGCAGATCTGGAAAGCTAACAATTGCTAGAAATAATGGAGGTGATAGACCCATCAGCTCTCTCACTAACCTTTCTCTAAACACATATGATGAATTACTAATTCCTTCAATCAAACTCTCATCTCTATCCATTCCCAAGTAATCAACCAATTTTTTAAATATGATTTTTAGTTTCACTTTTTTTTACGAAGTTTAACTGGATATAGGCAAAATTTGATGGGATCGTTAACACCGAAGGATGGTGTTGGACGATTAAGTCTAGGATGCTATGGAAGAATATGAACAACTGATTTATTTATTTTTTGTTCGAAAAAATAAGTTATGAAATTGAGGAAGAAATAGAATATTGGTCTTTTTATTTTGTAGTAGATCAGATATAAGATTTTAGAAGTTTCGATGGAGCTGAACTGTGACTAAACTTGAGTTTTGGTATAGTTTAGACCACAGGTAAATGATTTGTTGTGGAAGTTTGGGGTGTAAATATATAATAGTGATTATGGCAAATAGTTATGGCTTGACCATGGATGTTTTGTTGGAGTTCATGTGAGGAAGATGAATTTTTTTAGAAGGACGTTGAATCCAAATGCATAAAATGGTTACAAATATTTTTTATTACTATTAATACAAATCATCATTGTCAAGTCAAGCTTTAATTAGCAATAATCTACATAAGCATCCAATATGGTGCTACATAAATATTTTGTTAATATGTAATAATCATGAATTTGAAAATATATTATTAATGAAAATATGAAATTATTTAAGAATTATTATGTGTTCATATACATCTGTCATGATGAGAGAGTTATGAATTCAAGTAAATTGAATTAATTATGTAAGAAATTAAATGATAATGGTGAATGAGCTTAAGTTATAAATAACTAAACTCATAAATTAAGCCTTGTGTGGCATAAAGTGAAATGCTGAATAAATTGAATAATTAATTTAATTAATTGTGAGAAGGGTAAAATAATTAAATGGACTAATACTAATAAATAATTTAGTGTAATAAAAGTGTCACACAAATTAAAGAGATATGATCAATGTGTTAGAAAATTAAAATTCAAATGATTAAAGATACTTGTATAATTAGTGAGCACAATGAAAATAATTGTACATGACCCAATGAAATTTAATTAGTAACCCAATGAAATATTATTTGGATTAGCCCAATGAGATGGGTATGATGTTGGAAATATGTGTGTGTGTGTGTGTGTGTGTGTGTGTGTGATCACCCCTTTAACCGAACACCCCTCCCTAATAGTTATAATGCTGAATTTTTTTTAAGAAATGGAGCTATATAGGTAATCATGGAAGAGGTGTATGGTTTAGCACCTTAAAGTGGGGGATTTGGTACAACTTTTCAACAACTAAGCTTTTACCCATAAATATTAACCAATTTGTGGTATTTTATAAATGTATTTGTACATGTATTGGTAAATGTACATGAGCTTTGGCTATAAATAGGAGCTTTCAAAGTGAATTTCAAAGTTTACTTGAAATTTTAAACATAGGAAGAATTAGAGAGAAATTGAGATAAATAAGAAAAACCTAGTGAAACTATTGTCAAGTGGATGTTCAAGTAAAGCTTAGCAAAGAAGGAGAATGTGGAGAGTTTATACAAGTTCATCTCTAAAAGAAGAAATGCCTCAAGAAGGTATAAAAATATTTAACCCTAACACTTTAGTTAATCTAGCATATTTAAGTTTTTAGTGTGTTTATAAATGTTTGGTTGTAGAAGAATTTTGTGTGAAAATCATGGTAGATTCTGAAGCTATAAGGATGAATTTGGAAGGAGAATATGTGATTTGCATATGTTTTAGGTGTTATATGCTTAGAAATGCAAAAGATATGCATAAGAGCATTAAATTTAGTTATATCTAGTGAAAACATAAGATTTGTTGCTAAATGAAACAAAATGTGAAAGCTATTTGCATGATGTAAAAATTGTATATTATAGATCTATGAAATACAAAACTAATCCAATTGGAATGAACATGAACGAAGCTAAAATAAATTTATGGTGAATTTTCTTGTAAAACATATCAAATGAAAACCATTGCTTGAAGAACCAATAATTTTGGTTAAATAAATATTTTGAAAAATAATTTAAATTTTTGAATGTTGAAGATATATGAGTTTTATGAACTAATGAAATTGATTTGAGCTCATTTAGATGTGAAATGAGTAAGTTATAAAAGATTGAATCAAAAATGATAAAAAAACAAAAATCTAGAA
Source organism: Hedera helix (assembly GCA_947179155.2). NCBI lineage: Eukaryota > Viridiplantae > Streptophyta > Magnoliopsida > Apiales > Araliaceae > Hedera > Hedera helix. Next base: position 31,369,247 of record OX359270.1, read on the forward strand.
AAATTGGACTTGAGCATTCTGCTCATGAGCGTTGGGGTGCTATTGGTAAACTAAAAGCCAGCGCTAGAGCGCTGGCCTAATATTTTTTATTATTTTCGGAGATAGCGTTAGGGCACTATCCCGTAGTGTAAATCAAGTGCCAGGGCGCTGGTCCTGTTAACCGGTTGACTGGGTTGGTCAAACTAATTAGGTTAACTCGGTGCGATTCGACCTGATCTGGAAAAAAAATAATATTAATAATAATAATAATAAATAAATATTAATAATAAATAATCATAAAATAAAATTATAATAAATAAATAAAATAATAATTACAAATTATTTTATTTGTGCATTAATTTTAATTAACATTAAATATTATTTTAAACAATTAAAATAATATTAAAGATTATTTTAATTGTAGATTAATAATGTATGAACAATTAAATTAATATTATAAATTATTTTAATTATGAATTAAAGAGACATAAATAATTAAAATAATATTAAAGATTATTTTAATTATAAATTAATAAATGATGAACAATTAAAATAATATTAAGAATTGTTTTAATTGTACGATAATGAAGCATAAATAATTAAATAAAAGTAAAAATTACTCTAATTAGAGATTAAATAAATAAAATAATAACTTAAATCATCATCAAATTGACCACAACTCAATCTTCATTTAACCTTAATCATCAAATTATATTTAAACTTAATTGCAATAACTACGAATATCATTAAAATCGCGTATTGATTTGAATCAAATTAAGGTGGACATAGGGAGAGGACATACATTTTGAACACTAGAGAACATGAAATTAACACTCCGGCCCAAAATACTTAGGTCTCTTTTGCACTACTGATGTAACTTTGATGAGAAAATTTTGTCAAAACAAAAGTCAAAGGAACAACTTTGCAAAAACAAAGCAAATTCAAAAGTTATTTTTTGCATTTCAACCGTTAAAAGAAAAATATATATCTTATTTTAGAACTGTAAAAGATTATTAGATAATGTTTATGCAACCATTACATGAAAGTAGACACTAACACAGGGTATGTTGGGCGGGTATACAAATGGTTCGTACAATTAGCCTGCATACGTATAACTTAACCTTGTATTTGGCAATATTTTTAGATTTAAACCAATTATTGAACCGGAAAGGATACAAAGTAGATGGATCACTGATTCAACTAGTGGTTGAACTATTATTAAATTAGTGATATTTTAAACATATAAAAAATATATATTATTAATAAATTTCTAAAACATCTAAATTTTTATAAGTTAAAAAATAGTGAAATTATGTTATAATATTATTAAAAATATCTAATTTTAAAAATACAAATATTTGTATATAAAAAAATATTAAAAAATATTTTAAAATTATTTTATTGGGTCAATTAATTGATTTTATCGAATTTAACCGGTGGTTAATTAGGCTTTGATTGAGTCGATGAAAAAGTGAATCTTAGGGGGTGTTTGGTAAAAATTGAATGAGCTGAATCTGAATCTGAATGAGCTGAATCTGAATCTGAATGAAAAAAGTTGTTTGATAATTAACATATCTGAAAGATCTGAATAACATATTTTTAATATTTTACCCCTCTGAAAAAATTCAAAGTTGTTGTAAATTTATTTAATATTACATAATATAATTTTTTTTATTTTATTTTAATTTTTTTTAATTTTTTTTTCTCCATTCAGCCACCATTCAGCTCATTCAGCCACAAATTCTGACCTTAACCATTCAGCCGCGCCATCTGACCGATTCAGCCATTCAGACGAAACAAACGCACTTAACCATTCAGCCACTTACCGATTCAGATTCAGACCCCCATTCAGCCACTAACAAACAGCCCCTTAGGCCAAACTCAATTATTTTTTCGATTGTTTTTCGATTTATCCGGTTAAACCGTAAAGTCCAAACCGATTTTTAAAATATTGGTATCTGGGATCTCATGATTTTCTTCACGTGGATTTCTTAAATATTTTTCATTTTCACACTTTTGCGTGTTTTCTTTCTTTCTTCATTCTTTTTCCCCCTTTTCTCTCTCTCTCTCTCTCTCTCTATCTCTCTCTCTAAATCTCTTACTTAAAAGTATATCCACCATAACTGTTAGTGGTAATCTCGTCAGAGACAAAGAGGGGAGAGAAAAGCAAATTACTCATATCCCATTCTCAGAACTAAAACCTCAACTGGGACAAAGATTTCGTTGATAAAGATTGTCTCTCTGTGCATATTCAATTCAATTTGATTACTTCTTCTGCTGCTACCAAAGTTGGTGGGTCCCCCTTGTTTTTCCGTTAACTTTTGTTTTCCAATTTGTAGAAAAATACATAAATTTTTGTAGCCCCATCATCCTTATCAATATCTAACTTCAATCCTCTCTCTTACGCGTCCACATTTGAGCAGGTTCTCTTTTCTCTCTCTCTAAACTCGTGTCATTCAACCCCTGCAAGTGCCAGCCAGATCACAGCTCCACTTAGCTTGTTAAGGAATAAATACTCATTTCATCAATCAAAAAACACACCCTTTTCATATAATTTGAGGCTACTTTCTGCATTTTTTTTCTGTATATAATCGTTTTCCTTTTTTCTGCAGTTGGGATTTTGCGCCTTTTTTCCTATGTGTGTGGTTTGGGTATCTTGTAACAACACTAAGGTCAGAGTTTTTAACCTAAAAGGTGGCTCCTTTGATGGGTTTTAAGCGACTGGGAACATAAAAAGGCTTAATTTTTGAGCTGGGTTTTGTGGCATTTTGGTGTTGGTGATGGAAGGAGGGAGACTTATTGCTGGGTCTCACATTAGGAACGAGTTTGTTCTTATTAATGCTGATGACCGGGTAAGAGTTAAATCTAATTGAAAAAATATTCTTATTTTATTTTTTTAATTTGTTGTTTTAGAATTAACTTAAAAGAAACTAGTTTTTTTAATGATTATTATGCTGTTTTGAATTATTTTACCTTGATTCATTGATGGGTTGGTTAGTTTTGTATTTGAAGTTATCTTTGCCGGTTTGTTGCTATACTGCATTATATCAAATGTGGTGACTTTTTAGTTCAATAAGTTATCTAGTACATTAATCTATTGTCAATAGCTTGCCTATATCATGTCTCTGTTGCAACTCTGGTCTGGTAATTTTTTATTTTTTTTGTGTGTGTGTTTGTATTTGTGGACCAATTCGAACATGCCAAGCTCTGAAAACTTCGATTGACAAGTCTACTATTTTGGTGTATTTAGTATTTACTGATTTAATATTCAGGAGGAGAACAAGCAAAAAGAAAAGATTATTTGTAATTTGAAACTATGGATTAAATTTAAATGTTCAAGGGGAGCATAAAGCAATAGTGGGGACTTGAATTTATAAACTTTTGATTTCAGTAGCTGTTGCTTGAATTTATCATTTTCACTTTTAAAATGAAGCTATAATGTTTTAATACAGTTGGGACATGGGTGCTTGCAAACTTGGCAATATACTACACATGTTCTAGCAGACATTGACACACTATTTCTGAAATTAATTTGTAATTATAAAGTTCCAATCCTATTTGTTTGAATGTTGATGGAAGTACATTGTGTTTCAGATACAAGCCGTCAAGGAATTGAGTGGACAAATATGTCAGATTTGTGGGGATGTGGTGGAGATAACCGTAGATATGGAGCTCTTTGTTGCCTGCAATGAATGTGCTTTCCCTGTTTGTAGGACTTGCTATGAGTATGAAAGACGAGAGGGTGGTCAAGTTTGCCCTCAGTGCAAAACTAGATACAAGTGCGTTAAAGGTACGAGTTTTCATGTACATTTGTATGTGACTTTTTGTTGAATCCCAGTGTCCATCTATGATTTTTTGTTGAAATTTGACATTACTTGCAGGTAGTCCTAGGGTTGAGGATGATGATGAAGAAGATGATGATTTTGATGACTTGGAGCATGAGTTTGATTTAGGGAAGGATGATGCTTTTGACCCACAGAAGCTTACTGCTGCACTGCTATTTGCACACCATAACACTGGCCGTGGGAGCCAGGCTAGTTCATCTGGAATGTCAACAAGCTCATAACATGATTTTCCTCCCAATGGTCCTGAAATCCCTCTCTTGACCTATAATGAAGAGGTGAAAGAAATATCGCCAAATGTTCCCTCCACCTTTGATTTGTCTCGTTCTGTGTGTCTAAGAGATCTGTATGTTAAACATGTGCGACTATTTGTGTCTGCGTATGTGAACTGTGTTTGAACCTATGTGTCTGAAGGCTGTTTCGTTGGGCTACTTATTTGTAACTGCATGAACTGTTGTTAATTTTTCATTTTCTGTTTTATTAGGATGATGAGATTTCTTCTGATCAACATACTTTAATAGTACCCCCATTTACGGGTCATGGGAATAGAATTCATTCAATGCTTTATCCTGGTCCGTCTATATCCTGTAAGTTATTTTGCTTTGTCACATCTTTACCTTTGCTGTTTGAACATTCATCCATCAACGAGTTATTTTGTAGTGCAACCCAGATCTATGGTTCCAAAGAAGGACGCGGCACTTTATGGATATGGAAGTGTGGCATGGAAGGATCGCATGGAGGAGTGGAAGAAAAAACAGAGTGACAGACTGCAGGTGGTCAAGCAGCAAGGAAACCATGGTGGCGGGAAAGTTGTTGAGAATGATGTTGACGATCCTGATTTTCCTATGTGAGTTACTACTATTATTCTTGTTTTAAAATTTAAACTAATTAGTTTAGCACCATCTTTGTTCTGTCATTGCAGAAATGACTTTAATCTAGTATTGCGTGAATGATATATATTCAGCACAAGCGATAAATGTAACCATTAATCAGAAAAAACTACTTATTTACTTCAAAAATAGGTAATGTCCTAGTCTATCACGAGAAGAATAAAAGTAACTTATCAGATGATTAAAGCGTGCTTATAGTTTAGAAAAGTAGTTGATCTTGTAGTATCAGGTTATCATGACACCAACTTTCTTGATGTTGTGTTTGGGACTGTAACATCCCGAACATTTATAGGACTTATGAAAATGATCTTAAATGATTAAATTAAAGGTTAATATTGAAAACTTATTTTTTGGTGAATAAAATACCTAAAAAAAAACGATTGTATAAATGATTAAGATTAAATTATAACTTAACATATGTGTTAATTACGTGTGGTTTGTTTTGTACTAGTATCGTATTTATATATACTTGTTTAAAAACTTAGAAATGATTTACAGAGTATGCTTTGGAGTATATTATGACTTAGGTATGTGTACGACGTACGAGTACAGATATAAAGCGAAGTATTTATACGATATATAAATTCGAAATCATTATTCACAAGTACAAGAATAATACGAGAATAATATGAATATGGTACTGTATTATATCTAAAAAATTCCGATGACAAGCTGCTTTGTCATGCTTGGTAGCATGGTTGTTAAGTCGTCTACTAGTCGTCCAAGCGTGCTGCGCATGGCAAGGCGAGGGGTAGACTTGGCAGCTAGGTGCCTAGGTAAATTTTTTAAAGAAAAACCGGCCATGAGTCCAACCCATTGAACTAAAAGAAAGAAAGAAAGAAAGAAAGGGAGAGAGATGAAACCAAATCAGCCATGAGCCCTAACAATCGCAACCAAAAATTAGAAGAATCAAAGAAAGACTTCCCCGCTGCGATTCCTCCTCCTGCTACTGTGACACGATTCCTCCTCCTGCTGCTGTGATGCGATTCCTAATCCTCCTGCTGCTTCTTTCTTTTTGCTGCAACAACTGCTCTAAAAGAGAGAGGGGAAAAGAGATAGCTGCTTCGTGCTTTTGGTTTTGGCTTATTCAATTAGCGTTTGTGTATCCGCTATCAAAAACAATATGTGGCCCCTATTCTTTTATCCATTCATGTACTTAGACACTTGTTTCTCAGTAATCTAGTTTAACACACATTGCTGTATACTATAATTGTATTAAGTATTATATATTTTATATATACAATAAATTAAAACACATGTTTATATTAATATTATATTAGATGCAGGATAAATAAATATTAATATTATATATACAACACAATAAATTAGTATTATATTTTTGTTATTATACTAGTATAATATTATATTTATCTTTTACTTATATAAGAATATATTTATTTATTTTTCATGAAAAATAAATTTAATATAATCAATAAATATTTTAACTTATAATTTTAAAAATTATATAAGTAATTTAATTTTTCGTTTTTTTATTTTATTATTAAAGTTAAATTTGCCTATCTGTCTACTCTTGTATTTTGAAACAGAAAGAGCATTCTTGTTGTATCATCACGCTTTAATGAAAACAATGGCTTCAATGAATTAAAACAAACTATATATCCATTACTTGAAATAATTAAACTATAAAATTATGTTACTAGTATCTTCATATATATATATACGTACTTCTTCTCACTAAAAATTTAAATATTATTTTTAAGAATTAGTGTGAAATTTATTGAATGAGACATTTGATATTATTAATTATGAAATTATTTTTATTTGTGTAATCTTTAAAATTGAGTACTTAAAGAAAATGACAAAGACCATATGTCAAGTATGGCTAACATATCATTAACATATTACCTTTATTCATAAACAATGTTGCTATTAAATAATAAAATTTAAAATTTTAATAATTCAATTCAATTTTTTATGTTTATCAGTTTCATCTAATTCTATTTTGGTAACAATTCAATCAAATTCAATACTACTTATATACGATAAACATGTTGCCTCGTGACATTTTCGAAGCTAGAGTCAATTAAACCATTTTTTTTTTGTGTCATAGATTCATTTGTAATGGCTTGTCAAATTCATAAACTTACAATGATTTCTCAAATTCATAAACCACATGGTGTCCCTTTTTTCATATTCTTATTCCAATTAAAATATAAATTGTGGTGATATATCCGCTTTATAAAATGTTTTCTTTTTCACGTCTCTTACTCCCTCATTTTCAAAATTAGAGTTACATATTTAAATCACAACTATTGAAGATAATATTATATTGTCAAAATAAAGCTTTTGTATTAGCTAAAAATGGTTGTTTGATGCAAAAAAATAATTGTTTAAAGGTAATATCAAATTAGGAATATTGTTCCACTCTATATTACTAAAATAAAAATATACCATTTTTATAAGAGCATAATAAAAAAATTATTTTTAAATTTAAAACGAATGGAGTATAAAATAAGAGTTACTAATCTTAGTATTGAAATTTATAGTAATCTATATATACAATATTAAAACTTAAGAAACGAAACATAAATTTAAGAATTATATTGAATTAAACTAACTATTACAAATGTAGCATCATTTATATAATTTGAAGTTGGTACAAGTTCAAAAAACTACAACTATAATAACATTATCTATTTTGACTTGATCTCGCACACTTCTTGTTATGATTTGATATGCCATAACCTGCATTATGAATATGGTAAATTATTAGAAAAATAAATATATCAATATTTATATAAATATTAAATACATATAATTTTATTTATATAAAATTTATATTGTTAACTACTTGTCGATTTATGGACGACTAGTCGGGTGCCTAAGCGCTTAAGCTCCCGGCTGTCGCCTCACCTCGACTTGTCGCCTTGATAACTATGCTTAGTAGAATATGAGTATTATACTCAGTATGATAGGATTAGAGATTAAACTTATAACCTAATTTACGTGTTATGTGATTACGTTTATGAATCATTGTTTCACGTAAGAAAATTTCTTTCGGAAAAATAAACGTAGAAAACGTCTTTCGTTTTTACGACTTTTCACATTCCCCCATAGTAGTTATATGGGATATAGTTAAATAAATTCTATTCAAAAGTATGAAAATCCGAAATCAATTAAAAACTCTAATCAAGCTAGTTGAAAACCCTAAGTAAGCTACTTGATATAAAATTAAGGAAGTAACCTAGGTGCTTAATTTATTTACTAAGCTAACTAGGAAATGGGAGGAATTAAGTAAATTAACTTAACTAATTAAGCAAGTTAATATTTAAAAATTTCCTAAGTTGCTTAACATTTTATGGAAGGAATTAAGCTACTTAGAAAATTAATTAAGTTAATTGCTAAATTAAAATTTACCAAAATGTGTTAGTAAGCAATCCTAGTGAATTTGGACTAAACCAATGGGAGAAAGGAGGGGGAGTAGCCGAGCGGATGGGGGGGCCATTATGTCCAGCCTCAAGCTTAGTAGGTTGCCACTTATCAATCATACAAGACCTCAATTTAATGCTCAGCACCTTGCCCAAACTTGCAGCCCACACCTTGAAGTTAAAGTAGGAAACAAGCATGTCAAATATGCTTGAAGGTTGAGCTTTGTAAAGCCTATAAATAGCTGTCTTATTCCTTGCTTGTGTAATCCTCACCAATTCACTTACAATCCAAGCTATAGAGAGCTGATAATTAGTAGAGTAAGGAGCTTAAGCAATCTAGGGAAATTAGAGCTTGCACTCCAAGAGGTAACAAACCCTTGTTTGTGTAATTTCTATTCTAGTTCATATGTTCTTGAGTTAGAGTAATGAAATCTAGCATATGTAGGTTTATAATTATGTTGCAAGATGTTATTGAAGCTCAAATCATGGTGGCCTAACTTTATAATGCTTGTGGCATCATGTTTGAACAAGATAATCAAGAACGTATAAAGCTAGTTTTTATGCTGTTCTTGTGAGCCATTTTGAGTCTACTTCTAATTAGATTCTAGATCCAAAATATAAAGAAAAGTTGTAGAGGGGGAAGTTACGAAGACTTGGGGTGCTTGAATCACTCAAAAATGTTAAGAAACGAAGAAGATATGAATTTTTTAGTGAGACGGGGTCTGGCAGTCCAGTACACTGCGGGACTGTTGGGTACTAGGTTGCATCACGTTTTTGTGAGCAATTTTGCATCCCTTTTCAGTTAGAATCTTGCTATTCAACTTAAAAAGAAGTTGCTGAGGGATATGTAAGGAAGACATAGGCGGAAGAATCACTCAAAAATGTTTTAAATTGAGCGAGTTATGAATTTTTGAAAAAGGCTAGTTGAACATAAAAATCCGGTCTGTTACGAAAAATGTTTCGAACAAATTTTTAAAAATTCGAAACTTGAAAAATGGGCATTTAATAAATAAAATCAAAGTAAGGAGCTTGAATTAAGTCCAGACCACGTATTAAGGCTCTCGGGCAGAAAATTTCCAAAAAGGCGAAATATTTACAAAATCTTTAACGACCAGAGTAAAAATTTCAGAAACGAAAATTAGGGGTATGAATTGAGTCGAAGTTAATATAAATGGTATGAAGTTATAAATTAAACGAGTTTTGAAACCAATTAACGTAAAGGTTAAAAATTAGAAGTTAGAGAGTCCGGACTTGTACGAAACTTAGGGTTTCGCGTATCGGGCGTAACGAGTCAAAGTTGGGGCTTTAAAATAAGATTAAGTAAGGGTCATGTTATGACAAAAATGCATGTCGATCTCACATGCTATGTAGGTTGAACGAAGAAACGTGAATTAGCGTAAACGCTAGAACGAAGCAGGCAAGCTTTGCATAATTTGTTGTTATGTGCAAAGCATTCAGTATTTGTGTTGTGCAAAGCCATGTTGTTTTAACTGTTAAATGTTAAATTGAATTATAAGTTCATTGATTATGTATGAAATGAGTATTGCTATTTGACATCAGATTAACATGATTTGTTGAGTCATAAACTGCGTATTTGGTAAGACAACGTATTTGTTGAGTCATAAATTGTGTATGTATTATATGTTAGACTTGTTGAGCCGTCGTGTTCATTCTTGCAAATATTTTTAAATTGAAGTTAAGGAAGATTTACCAAAAGAATATGGCTGTAAAGAGATTAAGTTAGATTAAGAAGCATGTTATTATTGTTCCTTTATTTGTAATAGCATTTTAGTCAAAATGACTTATTGTAATAAAAAGAAACTGGGTAATTGTAATAATATTATTAAATCAATAATATTAAGGCATTTATTTAAAGAAATGTATTGTATACTTTACATTTAAATTTATGAATGTTGTGAGTTAATCACTTGAAGATAGTTGATAGTTCTTATTAGGAGTTAATGTTGATAGAAGTTATGAGCGGAATACTTAGAGGTAGAAGTTATTGAAAGTTAAGGTTGTATGCAAGTTTTTAAAACTCATATTTATGGTAAGTTAATGACTCATAGTTGTATGTATGTTCATGACCCATAGTATATGGTAAGTTCATAAACCATATATATGACAAGTTCCCAAATAGAACTCATATCAATGTGGTGAACTCCTATCAATGTGGTGAGTTCCTGAACTCATATTATTATGGTAAGTTTTTGAACTCATAACATATGATAAGTTCAAAGAAAATTTTATTGATGGATATGAGTAACAGAATGATGTCAAAGCGTGAAGTAAAGATCTAAGTTGCGATCCAGGGATGAAGGTAAAGATTTTATTTGTCTTTGATAGACTAGTTAAATCAATAATTATTGGTCAATTTTATAGAAAATGAGTAGAAGTGTGTTCGAGATCCGACGTGGAGAGCAGGCGGATTTTTGGGGCGTTACAAGAACCATGAACAAGATTCTCTTAATAGATAACAATTGGGATGCAAGTCAATCAAGTTAAATTCATTTGAAAAATGAATTAGGAAAGACAACTTTTATCCATACAGTCAATATATATAACTCCTAGTTTCCTAGAAAAAGACAACATAATAATTGTGAGAAAAACGAAAAAGTAACATTCAGGTTAGAATAATTGAATGCTAGTGCTTTACTTATGTAATGTTTCCCCTAAAATAGGAGTCATAGCGTGTCTCCTTGTTTTCTTTATATTGGCATTTCATTCATTTAATTAATTATAAGAACTTAAAAGCTTATTGATGTATTATATCAGGATGGATGAAGGCAGACAACCATTGTCAAGGAAGTTACCTATTGCCTCAAGCAAGATAAACCCATACAGATTGATAATTTTGCTCCGTCTCATAATCCTTGGCCTCTTCTTCCATTATAGACTTCTCCATCCAGTACGTGATGCTAATGTTATGTGGATGACATCTGTTATATGTGAAATATGGTTTGCAATATCATGGATTCTCGATCAGTTCCCAAAATGGTATCCGATTGAACGAGAAACATACCTTGACCGGCTGTCACTTAGGTATGTGAATTGTGAGGCCTACATATCTAGTGAAAATTGCTTTTTCACTTATTTATCAACAGTGATCAATTGGGTTCAAGCCTGAAAAGCTATTGCTTTAAAATTAGAAAGTCAACTCTCTCTCTCTCGTCTTTTCCTGTCATGAGGTAATGTTCTCCTGCTACATGCCCTAGGTCACTGCTTTCATCTTTGCACGGCCTAATTGGTATTGTTCACTACTCCCTCCATTCCACAAAAAGACCCATTTATTAAACTTTGTGAATATTAAGGATGTATTTTTATTCTAATAAGTTGCAAGTTTAGTATTGTGGGATAATAATGAAATTATGATGATAAACTTGAGAACGCTGTGTCGTTTTATACTACTACGACTAAAGAATGACTCTTTTTATGGAACAAAACTTTTTGGCAAATGGGACTCTTTTGAGGCTGTATTATAGTTAGTTTCGAACTTGTAAATTTAAATATTTTGATTATCCATGATTCTGCACTCTTCAGGTATGAAAGAAAAGGGAAACCATCTGAGTTAGCTGATATAGACATATTTGTAAGCACAGTTGACCCATTGAAAGAACCTCCTCTGATCACTGCAAACACCGTTCTGTCCATCCTTGCAGTGGATTATCCAGTTGTTAAAGTTGCATGCTATGTCTCAGATGATGGTGCAGCCATGCTAACTTTTGAAGCATTATCCGAGACATCTGAATTTGCTACAAAATGGGTTCCTTTCTGTAAGAAGTTTAATATTGAGCCACGTGCCCCAGAATGGTATTTTTCACAGAAGATTGACTATCTGAAAAACAAAGTTCATCCAGGATTTGTAAGGGAAAGGCGTGCAATGAAGGTCCACTATTTTATCCATATGTCAGTTACTATTTTTAGTCTTACTGCTTCAACACAAACTCTTCATAATTTGGAAATTGTTATGCGAATTTAATCAGATGTATGGCATTTTTAGTTTATGCTCTTCTTCATCTGGCCAAATTATTCTAGGTTTTTCAATGCCATTATTGAGCATACTTTGTTTTTGGGTGCAGAGAGAATATGAAGAATTCAAAGTTCGGATAAATGGTTTGGTTGCCATGGCACAGAAAGTTCCTGAGGAAGGTTGGACAATGCAGGACGGAACTCCATGGCCCGGAAACAATGTCCGTGACCATCCTGGGATGATCCAGGTTAGATGCTTTTGTTACCCTACTAATAGATGTTTGAATGTGCTATTCATTAATGGTACATGATAGTTGATACTTGAATCATGAAAGAAACAAATAAACCATCTAAAAAGCCCAGAATGAAGTTCATGTTTTATTGTCATCAACAATAGGCTTGTTCATTCACATATCCTAACCAAAACCCATATGATTCCATCATATGTGTTTTATGCTGTGCCATATATACTGGAACACCATCTAAGATGAGTAACTTAAAATCCTTGAGATCAATTGGTCTTTTATAGGTATTCCTTGGTCACAACGGTGTTCATGATGTTGAAGGCAATGAGTTACCTCGATTGGTTTATGTTTCTCGTGAGAAGAGACCAGGATTTGATCACCACAAAAAAGCTGGAGCCATGAATTCTCTGGTAAGTCCATGGTCATTCATTTATATCAATGATACTTCCAAACAGTCTTCTCTCTCTCTCTCTCTCTCTCTCTCTCTCTCTCTCTCTCTCTCTCTCTCTCTCTCTCTCTCTCTCGCGTACAATTACAAGGTTCATATTTACTTGGCCCTTTACTTCAATATGACTTCTTAGGTGCGGGTTTCAGCAATTCTCTCGAATGCTCCTTATCTTCTGAATGTAGACTGTGATCACTATATTAACAATAGCAAGGCACTTAGAGAAGCCATGTGTTTCATGATGGACCCAACTGCAGGAAAGAAAATTTGCTACGTACAGTTTCCTCAAAGATTTGATGGCATCGATCGTCATGATAGATACTCAAATAGGAATGTTGTATTCTTTGATGTATGTATATTTTCTTCTTTTTGGTTTGATTTGCTTTAGTTTTCTTTGTATCATCAACAAATCTAATCTTTCAGTTGTCAACAGATTAATATGAAGGGTTTAGATGGTTTACAAGGACCGATATATGTAGGAACAGGGTGTGTTTTCAGAAGGAGAGCATTTTATGGGTATGATGCTACTGTCAAGAAGAAGGCCCCTAGTAAAACATGTAACTGTTGGCCAAAGTGGTGCTGTTTGTGTTGTGGGTCTAGAAAAAACAAGAAGGGTAAACCAAAGAGTGAAAAGAGAAAGAAACTGAAGCACAGGGAGGCATCAAAGCAGATACATGCCCTTGAAACCATTGAAGAAGGATATGAAGGTAAGCATCGGCTTTCAAGGCAACTTGCCATTTTGTCTTCATACTCAACCCAATAAACTTATAATGCGACACTATTGCAGAATTAATTACTGAGAATTCATCTTCTGCGTCCCACGTAAAACTAGAGAAGAAGTTTGGGCAATCTTCAATGTTCGTTGTCTCCTCTCTCTTGGAGGATGGTGGAGTTCCCCATGAATCCAGTTCTTCATCACTCTTAAAAGAAGCCATTCACGTTATCAGTTGCAGTTATGAAGATAAGACAGAATGGGGAAAAGAGGTAACAAAAGAGAAACCTAATTGTGGTGAACATATACTTTCTTTACTTCCTTGTTCTCCTAATTTCTATGCTGGATCAGGTTGGCTGGATATATGGCTCTGTAACCGAGGACATCTTGACAGGATTTAAGATGCACTGCCATGGTTGGCGGTCTGTGTACTGTATGCCTAAGCGGCCTGCATTCAAAGGTTCAGCACCAATCAATCTCTCTGATCGCCTTAATCAGGTTCTTCGATGGGCCCTTGGATCTGTTGAAATTTTTCTGAGCAAACACTGTCCAATCTGGTATGGCTATGGAGGCGGGTTGAAGTGTCTTGAACGGTTTTCCTATATAAACTCAGTTGTATATCCCTGGACATCCATTCCCTTGATCGTGTACTGTACTTTGCCAGCCATCTGCCTTCTCACTGGAGAATTTATTGTTCCTGAGGTATTTTCCAATCATAATTTGATGTTAAATTGCTTTTTCAAATTCCAGTGCCACCTCCTTCTCTTCCTATTCCTACAGCAGGAAAGTACACTAGGAAATGGTGGAAAGGGAGGGTTGTTTTTTGGTAGTGACTAACAACTTAGCTTGAATGTAAATCTTAGGTGCTTATGATCTGAACTAAACCTTTGTTGCTATTTCTCGATTATAACACCATTCGATGGACACATCTTAAGAAATTGTTTTGCCACTATGTTTTAGCAATGCAAAACCCCCTTCTGCAGAAAGGACTTCAAATCATCTAATTCAAGTTATCATCTGCACTATCTAACATTCACAAGTTCTATGATGGGAAAAACTTAGTCTGAAATCTTGCCTGCATATTAATTACAAATAACTCTTTTGCAGTAGTAACATACATAATTAGAACTAGAGAAATCCCTATTTTACAAGTGATGCTTGTGGGGCGTGTCAATTGGCTCAAGAATATTGCACAGATATATTGCCTAGAAAGCTGTCAGATCACCACAAAGATAACCAATAAGTTCTCGTGCTCGTGGAAAGAAAAACGCTGGTCATGTTTCAAATAATAGCCACAACCTTTGAAGTTCATCCTGTAGCCAAGTCATTCAAGACCTGTACTTTTACATTTGATTCACTGCTTATTCTGTCTTATGGTTTTGGCAAACTAACATTCCTGTAAAATCTTACAGATCAGCAACTATGCCAGCATTGTGTTTGTGGCGCTCTTCATATCCATCGCCGCAACAGGTATACTTGAGATGCAATGGGGTGGTGTTGGAATAGATGACTGGTGGAGGAATGAGCAATTCTGGGTGATCGGAGGTGTGTCATCACACCTCTTTGCTCTTTTCCAGGGTTTGCTCAAAGTTTTGGCTGGTGTCAGCACCAATTTCACCGTGACCTCCAAAGCTGGAGACGATGGTGAATTTTCTGAGATTTACCTTTTCAAGTGGACAGCTTTATTAATCCCTCCCACAACGCTGTTGATTATAAACATAATCGGGGTTGTGGTAGGGATTTCAGACGTCATCAATAACGGTTATGATTCTTGGGGTCCATTGTTTGGTAGGCTGTTCTTTGCCTTCTGGGTCATTGTTCATCTTTACCCCTTCCTTAAAGGATTACTCGGTAAACAAGATAGGATGCCCACGATAGTTATGGTCTGGTCAATTCTGTTAGCTTCGATACTGACCCTTATGTGGGTTCGAATCAATCCATTTGTTTCAAGAGATGGTCCTGTGCTAGAAGTTTGTGGATTGAATTGTGATTGAGCTACATGGGTTACACTCTTTAGAATGTAGAGGTTACATTTTATGATGATGACCTTTAATGTGCAGTAAGGAGTTCTGATCAGATGCTCCTGATATAGGTTAGTGACATGGTTTTGCACAATGATTTATATCATAAGGTTATTGTAAATTTTCCTAGGGAAAAATTATAGGTCCGCTGTGCACATATCAACGTATTATAATGTATTTATTTATTTTTATTTTTGGTGTATATAGTGATTTCTTTAATTCTTTGTGGATTACTTCTTTGGATTTTAGTGTTTGAGTTTATCCCCTTCATATCAAAGCTGCTTAATGTAATTGTTGTTGACATGTTATCATGGATTGAAAACTAGTGCTTCCTGTATGAAGTGTGTAGTAAGGATTATGCACTTAATTAGGGTTCCCATTTTTCCTTTCAAGGCTCTCTTTTTTAGCTGTCATAGTTAATTTTCTATCATGTAAGATATTGTTGAATATGTTGTGAAGTTGAATTTTGAAGTCATTTTGCATCTGGTTTTGTCATTTGTGAAAATGGTTTCATATAGTTGATGAATGTTACAGATGTTGGGATTGGATTGAGAAAATGGGGAAGGAGGACCAACGAGTTGCCACAAACCATTTTTGGGAAGAAGAATAGCAGGGGAATTGGTTTGAAAGTCGAGAGAATTATGAAGAAAGCTTTGTCTTGTAATTCATTTAGAAGATGAGGTTAGAGGAAAATAAAATCTTCTGAAATGTGAGGGAAAGGGCGACTATTTCTCATTTTACCCTCTTGTAGGCTTTTAAACTTTCCTTTTCTTTCTATGTATCATCTTTAAATTGGAGGATAGTAATAGAGGGTGATTCTAATTTTTAACACGTTTTTACGGTGGTTAACGATGATAAAGAGTATGCAATCTTAGGTCCTGTCACCTTATAAGTTGCAAAGATCATCGAAACAAACTCATCTAAGAGATTTTTGCACACTCTATATATTGTGCAGGTGGGCTGATACGACCAATGGAATTTAGGGGTGAACAATGAATCAAATTGCCCCCGAAATTGCATCAAAAATCGCACAAATCACACTAATTAAAATTGCACCAACGGTTTCGGCGTATGTGACGGTTTTAGGTAGTTGAAAAATCGTAAACGCGGTTTGGGTTTGGTTTCTAGACAAGATCGCATCTAAGAAACCGCACCGTACCATGCACTGTCAAAATGAAGTATATCAAGAAGTATTATTATAATGTATAAATGTTTAGAATCATCCCAAAACTGTAATTATCTCTGTTTATAATTTTCATTTGTAAAGATATATCATTATTCATGTTTTTAGATTCTATTTTGTTTTTGTTTAGGCAAAACATTATAATTAAAATTGTGTGTTCTCAAAGTGGTATTTAATATTGTGTGATCTAAATTGTTAATTTAAATTACATAAAATTTAATTATTTCAATTGGTTTTGGAACCAAAACCGCACCAAATAAAATCATATCACAAAGTTCAAAACCACGCCGCATTAATCATAAGCGATTTCATGTGCAGTTTTAAATTTGTCAAACCGTACTTAAGCGATTTCATATGTTGTTCGAATTTTAAACCGCGCTATTCTCATTCCTAATGAAATCCTCATAATGCGACTTCAACGACTTGTTACCCTATCACAAATTCACAAGTGGTTCCTTAGGCCATCTATTGGACCTCAAGCATTTTACCTTGGACCTCTAATGTATTTGGGCCTATATCCCAACAGATGAATCCCAATACTTGTTATTTAAATCAACATCAACATCAACATCAACAAAAATAAAAATAAAAATATTATTCAAATAACAGTCGAAACAATCCTGCAACATATATGGAATGCTTTTTCAAGTAATTACCAAGTCAATATGAAAACGATTTCAAAGTTTCAACCAACATTTCTTTATTCTAAATTCGCTCCTTTGAAATAAAGGACTTATGTGTAAGACTGGCTTTTGACTGAGACCCATTATAATAAAAATATTATTATTATTATTAGTCTATTATAAAAAATAATTTATCTTATAAAATTGAATTTTCTTAGAATGTGTCCTTAAAGTACATGCTAAGCACAAAATTCAATGCATAATATTATTTATTTATATATTTGCATTGAATTCAATGCATAAAAAAATATTATATTAGTGAACCTTATGTATTGAATTCAATACAAATATATAAAAAAAAAATATTTAGTGAGATTTATCTCTTATTTTTTACGCTTAATATGTACCCTTAGGATACACATTAAGCGAACCCAATAAAATTTAATTAACCTTTTAAATTTGCTTACAACCACCACCACCACCATATACGACATCCCTCTGTGCACTTCAGAGAAAAAAGAACTTAACAGGGAGAGAGTAGAAAGGCAAGAACTTGAACCATGTTTTATAAGTCTAGTCAACGTGGTCTTCCTAGTATTAATTGGATTCCCATTTAGTAGACTAGTATGTTTGGAATTTTTAAAAATCTTATAGAGAAGAGAAACAAAAAAAATGAAATCGATTAAATCTTGGTCCATTAATATTTATCGCGCAATACCTCTCAACGATTTTAACTCATATATTACATTTAACTTATAAAAATACATCCATGTCATTTTTATTTAATAATACTTTACGAACAAGTTTCAACGTACAGATAATATTATATTTTTTATATTTTCATTTAATAACGCTCAATGAAATAAGTAAACTATCTTCAAAGAATCGAAAGAAAAAAATGGCAATCTCATAAACTCATGATTTATACTTCGTTTATATACATATTATGACAATAATTATTTCCTCGTAAGTAATTAATAAAAATAAAATAAACAAATCAGAATTAAGCTGAATTTGTGTTTCACAATAACTGGGTCAACAACCGGCCCTCTTACCTGCTAAGTGTTGACTTGACCCACCTCTGTCCCTTGACCATTCCCCACAAAGCCGAGGCATGAAAAATGGAAGTATGAACTATGAACAATGGCCGAATGTGGGTATGTCAATGGGACAAAATTAAAACCTTAAATTGATCTGTCCTAATTTATTACTGTGAATTGAAATTTTTATATTATTTTAATTCATTGGTTCGCCATATTAGCACCCCTCCTCCCCTAATGTTAAAATATAATCTTAATACTACAAAAAATCAATGAATAAATAAAAATAATTTGTATGAGAAGAAGGAATTAACAAACACCGTTAACAATTTTTACTGTTAAATTTGGTTTAAATAAAAGTTTGCTAAAAGTGAGTTTCGTGATGCATACAAAAAAAAATTATTTTATTTTATTATGTAATACTCCCTCTGTCTCCTTTTTATTTGTCTTTTTAAGGGTTAAAATTTAATTTTTTTTATCTGTGGGATTTCAAGACAGCATTATTGACTTAATTTATCATATTATATCTATTTATTTATTTATTTTAAAAAAAAATAAAGTAAATATTAAGATTTAATATTTATTTTAATCAATTAAATAATTATATTATTTTTTAAAACGTGAATTAAAAATGAAAGGGAGTACTATAAAAGGATGAACTAATAAATCAAAGAGATTTTTTCTCTTTTCCCTCCTTGTCTTTTTCCGTTTTACATAATCTGTAATGGTAATCGTTAGTGGTGCACAAATAGTCTGCAGTCTATGGTCCAACCTGGTCAAAGCTCGACCTGATCAAGGTTTGGTCCTGCTCGGCCAGGCTTGGAGGCCACGAACGAGCCATATTTTTTTGGCTCAGATTCAGTCCGGCCTGGTTCATATAAAGTCAGGTCTGACTAGCCAATTTTCTTTCTTTGCTACTTCAATTCTCCCACTGCAAAAGAAAATTTTCTCTTTGTGACAACTCATTCAATAAACCAAATAAAATTGGCGTCTTAATACGTTTATTCATTCATGTTTGTTTATATACGAATACAGAAATCTATGAAAACACATTAGCTAATGTAATATATACGAATTTTCCTTACCTAGTTAGCAACCTACACTTTTTGCAGACATTTCATTACATCATCATTTTAATAAATACTTAGCATAAAAAATAGAAAGTCATTTGTAAAATAATAATAATAAAAAAAAATATTTTTCATAAATAAATAAAAAAAATTATTAACGATAGTATAAAATAATACAATATTTTTAAAATCGTACAATAATTTTATTTATTATTATAAGTTATAACTTGTAAGTTGTAATACATTATTTTTAATTAATACATCAATTAAGTTTAATTTTATAATTGATATTTTTATAATATTTAAAATTATTAAAAAAAAATTGAATGGACCGAATCGGACTGACCTGGTCTTGCCTAACCCAAGGCATGACCTGACCTAACTCAAGATCTGGCCTGTAAGCCTCAACAAATTCTATTTTTAAGTGTCAAGTTCGAATAAAATTGATCTACAGGTCAAAAATCAAAAATCAAGTCCAATTTAATTAACAACCAAAGTCTAATAAACTTAAATTAAATCAGACTAAATCCATCTGTTGTGCATGAGTAGTAATCGTTATCAAGGAAAACAATTAATACGCGGTTGGGATGAAGATTAAGGAAAGTATTCAATAAAGTCAATGAAATTATAGTTGATTACCTAAGCAATCACAAAATTACAAGCTTTCCTCGAGTACCAAGTGGGGTCCAAAATTTTGTATCTAAAGAATTCCACGCGTCTTTTTTAATTGGTTAATCAATATTTTATATTTATTACGTATATTGGGTTATAATGTTTGTAATTAGGGGTGTCATCGGTTTTTAACAGAATCGGAACCGAAAAAATCGAACCGGTATCGAACCGAAAATACTGTTAAATCAAGAACCGATACCAATACCGAATTATCGGTTCGGTACAAAATCGGTTCGATTTTTTCGGTTCGATTTTTCGGTAAAACAACATATATTATATATAATTAAAATTTATAAATAATAATTAAAAATTATCTATTTTTAAATAATAATTTTTAAATAATAATTATTATTTAATTCATTTTTATAATAATTATTATTTATAAATAATTATTATTATTTATTTCGGTTTTTTCGGTATACCGAAATGTACCGAATTTACAAAAACCCAAAACCGTTACCAGTACCGATTATTACAAAAAAAACCGAACCGAAAAAAACCGATATCGCCGGTACCAGTTTGGACAGGTTCGGTAAAAAACCGAAAAAACCGTTTCCGATGGATACCCCTATTCGTAATCGCTGCTTTTTTGTATCACAAGAATAAATCTCATTTTACATAATTTGTAAATTTTAAGAACATTATATTCTTAAAAGTGATAAGTTATATATTAAGGTGGGGTTTGATTTGTCAAATAAAAATTTGATGAAATATAATATTTTACGTAATATAATAGAGTTATAATCTAATGATAAAAAATTATTATAACATATTTATTTTGTTGATTTTTGATATTTGTGTAATAATCGTAATGCTATTATATTATATTTACTAAATTATATGATTGTACGTATATAATAAATTAAGTAAATTATAAGTCAAAATGTCAAATCAACTATAATAATTATTATTTAATTTTTTATGATCTATTTTATTACGGATATAATAGGTCAATACATCAATTGGAGGATATAATAAAAAAAATTAAAATTAATGTAATAGATAATATCCATAATAAACTAATATATGTGATAGATAAACCAAACATAATAAATAGAAATTGTATAAGTTAGCAACAATCAATGATAAAATAGAACACAAAATGATGACTAGAATTCCATACTGCACATTAAAAGTAAGTGATGTAACTATTATGTGATATTCTGTTTTCTCATAACGGTTCATAAATTACAATGTAATCAGGTTAATGACTTGTGTATTTTCAGTGTCCAACCAGCCATGAGTCTTGGATTTCTTTTGGAGCTAACTACATGTTGGAAAATTGTTCGAACATCATGCTCATTACATTGATATGTTGGGACCCGGTAAGGGTGAAGTTGGCACCAACTTCACCCCTAATAAGTTCCTAATATTTTTTATTATATTACGTTGATAAGGTGTCACACTTAATGAAAAATATTAAAAACTTACTAAGGTGAAGTTGGTGTCAACTTCACCCTAACCAAATCCCATATATTATTACTAGTGAAATATCATGATTTACTAGCTAGTAAATTGGGTAGGCAGAATTTTGGGAAAGTCCTGAGATAATAGGTCAAGGGCAAACACCAAGCAGCCACAGTTTGAGGCTTTGAGCATCCTAATGCCGACAACTAACGAGGTATATATGTGATTTGAAGTTGGGAAGAGAAATAATGTGTGCCTGCTGTATTTGTTTTTATATGAAGTCAACGGATCTTTGTATGTTCATTTTCTTCTAGTTTTCGTTCTTTTAACTGTTGCGTCCATGATCCATGCAGCTCCGTATACATAGGTAGCTAATGTAGGTCTAAAAGTACAAATATTGGGGAATAGATTGCATAGAAAATGAGCATTAGGTGTCCTTATCGATCTTTTATATGCATGCAATCTTAGATACTTGCTGATGCTAAAAATAATTTGATTTGTTAAGTATTGCTTGGAGATTTGAAGCATGAGTTTTCTAACTGAAACAAATTAAGCTACTCGCATATAATATTCATTTGAGACCGCTTCATGTGATTCAAAACTTAAATAAACGTTATACTGTCAACGATCAAACTCAAGTCTATAAGCTTACAAAAACTTTTAAAACTTAAATAAAGAAATAACTTATCAGAAAACTTAATTAAAGAAAAAAAATCGCCTAAGTCACACGCTTTAATTTGTTGAATTTATCAACTGATCGGAAACTAAAAGCATACACTACCAAAACTAGACATTTTTCGGCATAGAAACAATAAGGTGGTCAATATAAAAGAAATCTTTAAGTTCAAACCTTGGACTAGACATGCACGGTAGATCGGACTGGTCCGGCCTGGCCTGGGCCTAGTAGGCTTTGGCCGTTGACCAGGTCATGTCAGGCTTTGACTTTTGGGGCTGTAGGCCGGGTCAGGTCGGGCTTCTCGATCAAAGTCTGGCCTTTTGAGTCCTGTAGGCCAAGTCGGGCCAGGCTTTGGGTCAGGTCAGGCCAGTCCTTAGGCCGGGCCAGGCTAGGCCTAAAAATATAATCAACTAATTTTTAATGTGAAATATAAATATTAAATAAATTAATTACTATATTAATTAAATGTATTGACAAAAAATTAAAAATGAGTAATTAATCAATATTAATACCTAAATTAATTAATTTTATTCTGAAATTAAAAAAGTTTTACAACATTAATCGGATTTGTCAACCAATTGTGATTAGTACAATGAACAGAAAAGCCAAACAAAGTTTTTAAAAGTTTATTATCTACCTACAATGAACCATTTGTTCCCTTCATCCGTCATTTTGCTGTTTATATATATCAAGTTATAGTCTATAGTTAAAACGAATTAGCTAGGCTGGGTCGGTCCTCTGTGTAGGTTGGGCCGGGTCTATCCTCTGCGTAGGCTGGGCTGGGCTTTTGCATAGGCCGGTCTTTTTCGTAGGCCGGGCTAGGCCGGACTTTTACGTCAAAATAGCAGCCTATTCAAAAACTGTAGGCTGGACCGGCCCGATCCGGGCTTTGATCAGGCCGGGCTCAGGCCAGGCCAGGCTGACCTGTGGGCCGTAGGCTTTTTGTGCATCTCTACCTTAGACCAACAACCAATTCGATTTCCTCTTAATGGTATTATATTGTAGGTGATACAGACTTTTCTTTACATCTGCTATAATACTACTTTTAGATCGAAGGAATAGAATGAGTGGATGAATGAAATAATGCTACGTTTAGATTGAAAGAATAAAATGGATGGATTGAAAAAATTACTTATAAAGAAAATTGCACAATTTTTTCCAGCCCTCTTGGATAATTTTCTTGTTTCCAAATTAGATATGAACCATTGCCTATGACCACCATAGGCAATGTGTACTACTGTATTCTATACTCTGCCCATGCGACCGTAACATGGACTGTTTATGTTCCATTGTTTAGCTCTTTGGTTCTTGCGCTACAGGGTAGTCATACACAACAGGGCGGCCTGGTCTGGCCTAGTCTGGGTCTGTCAGGCCTTGACCGTTGACCAGGCCGGGCCTTTGACTTTCGGCCTGCAAGCTAGGTCAGGTCGGGCTTGGCGCTTGAAAATGGGGTCTGCCGAGACCTGCAGGCCAGGCCTTGGGTCAGGCCTGTCCTATCCGATCCATTCAATTTTTTTTTAATAATTTCAAATATTATAAAAACACCAACTAAAATTTTAAACTTAATTGATGTATTAATTAAAAGTAATGTATATTAACTTACAAGTTACAACTTATAAATTATAATAATGAATTAAAATAATGTACAATTTTAAAGATATTGTATTATTTTATACTATCAGTAATAAAAAAGTTTATTTTTTATGAACGCTATCTTTTTTATTATTATTATTATTATTTTACAAATGATTTTCTAGTTTTTTACCTAAGTATTTATTAAAATGAAGATGTAATGAAAGTTCTGCAAAAAGTGTAGATTGCTAACTTGGTAAGAAAAATTCTTATATATTACATTACCCAATGTATTTTGATGAATTTATTTATTCGTATATAAACAAACGTGCATGAATCAAAAAAAATTGACAGGCCAAGTCGGACTTTGGGTGAATCAGGTCGAGCCTCAGGTCAGGTCAGGCCTCAGACCAGGCCGGACCTCAGGCCAGGTCAAGCCGGACTTTTTGGCAGGCCAGATCTGAGCCAAAAAAATATGGCATGTTCAAGGCCTTCAGGTCGGGTCAGGCCGGACCGGGCCTTGACCAAACCAAGCATTGATCAGGCCGGGCTCAGGTCGGACCGCAGATCGCAGGCCATTTGTGCACCACTACTACGGGGTATAGACTAGTAATTCTAGAGATGCAACCGCATGATCAATAATTTTTTTTGATAATTATAATGCAAGACTAATAACTGAACCAGCCTCATGAGAAAAAGGTCATCAACCATTACATAACATCCAATCTGAAAAGACAAAGCGATGAATATAAGTATATACATTCTCCCTCCATTCCAAATTTATATATATATATATATATATATATATATATATATATATATATATTTTAGTCAGTTTCGAAAGAAAAAAAATACATTTTTTTACTTGAGGGATTAGGATTGCATATTAATCTGGTACAGCTAGGGTTCTGATTAAAATCATAATCCTTAATCTTCAAAGCAAGAAGCAGCTAGATTTAAAGAAACTCAACGAATTAAGTAGCTTCCCAAAAATCGCAAGAAACTTAAATTGATCAAAAGTATTTGAAGCCTACACATCTGTCTCACTAAACCCTTCCTCTTATTACCTCCTGATTAGTCTTTCTTCCAATAAACAACATTCACCGGCTTCGTTGTCATGTACAGATGTATGATCGATTGATACCTCCGTTTCTTCGGCCTCAAACATTCTCCGGTCCGATGACTCTGATCTTTGCTTTGAGCAGCATTCTCTGAATGCATGCCCTTACTTTTGTGCTGCATGTTGGTTTGGCCGACATTGTTCTTGCTATCGTCATCTTCATCCCCGCTCAGCTGCATGAGCTGCTCAGCCGCGGCCGCCATATCAGAATCTGTTAAGTCAATGTGAGCTTCAGTTTTATCTGCAGATACTAATGGTAAATTCGCCATTTGATAGAAACTAGCTCTCCCCATCTTTGCTTTTTCTCTCTCTCTTTCTCTCTCTCTGTCTGTCTGTGGTTTTGGAGATTTATGAGTTTTTGTGTTTGGTGTTTTTCTTCATTTATTGAGGTTCTTTCTACGTGTCGTTCAAGTTTGGGAGAGAAGTTGCAGCGTTGGTGCAAAGAAGATGCCACGAAAATGTTCATAGTCTAAGTTTTTGTTTTTTGTTTTTTTGTTGACATTTTTAACTTTTCTTTGTTCGTATTAAGGATTGCTAGACACATCATTTTCGGTGATTTATTTCTAATATCAAAGTATATTTTATGAGAAATTATATTTATTACTTATTAGTATATTTAAGTGTGTATAAAAAAGGCACAACACATGGCTCTCATATTCGAAGCAGGAGAATATGAGCATTTATGACAATAAATTATGATAGAAACATCAACTATAAGGAAAAAGAGTAACGTTTAGGGTAATACTAAATTTTGCATCTTATATTATATATGTTTGTTATAATTGTATTCTTTTTGTTTCACTTGAGGAGTCTTACTTGTAAAAAAATTATTTCACTTCTTCAAATTTTCTTGCAGAATTCATGATCATATCATTATCATCACTACTATTTAGGTGATGTTTGGTTGGTATCAAATTAATATAATAGTTCTATAATATAATAGGTTATTACATTGATGTGATATTTATTAGGATATTACTACAAACACAAAAGTCAAATACAAAATCAAATATTATATCTATCTTAATTTTTAAAAAATGTGGTCTGACACTGTTTTGATTGTCAGACTCTATTTTTTAATAGTGAGATGCATTTTGTGTTATATTTTATCATTGATTGTTGTTAAGTTATACTTTTCCTATTTATTATGTTTGGTTTATCTATCACATATATTAGTTTATTATGGATATAATACTATTACTTTTAATGTACAGTAAGGAGTAGTAACCTCTTTATTTAAAATTTTCAGAAGAGAACAGACAAATCTATTATCTCCCACAAAAGAGATCTGGGTAGTTCATCAGACTTACTGATCCAAAATATCAGAAACTTAAAATTCTTTTGGGTCACAATCCTTCTATTTGCAAAATCAACAAATAATTTGATCCACATATATTAGTTTATTATGGATATAATACTATTACGTTTAATGTGCAGTAAGGAGTAGTAACCTCTTTATTTAAAATTTTCAGAAGAGAACAGACAAATCTATTATCTCCCACAAAAGAGATCTGGGTAGTTCATCAGACTTACTGATCCAAAATATCAGAAACTTAAAATTCTTTTGGGTCACAATCCTTCTATTTGCAAAATCAACAAATAATTTGATCCATTTTTGCCTTTCCAGATTTAAATCTCAATTGCTAAGTTAAAAGTACAAAATCAGGGTACGGAGACCCCACGGCATCTCATCAGCCATTCCTAAACACAGTTCACTTTTGGAATGTTAATGAGATGAAAACAAATAAAGCATGGTAACTTTAGGAAATCATTTCTTTCTTCCACTGGCTTGAAATGAAAGTGTTATATAGAAATCACTACTTGTGCAATGGTTCCAACATTAAGCCATATTTGATTAAATTTAAGACTTGAGGGCAATTCACTGTCACATGGGGACATAAATGAAAAAAAAAAGGCAAGAATGGTGAATAGCCAAAATATTCTTAATGAGATCACACGCAAAGCTGTTGCAAATCTGTAATCTTTTCTTCATATATAAGTTGCTTCACAACATTGACCCCGTACATCCTCAGCTTAAAACAAATGTCACTTGCCATCAATGATCGAATGCTACACTGTACTTTTAGTAACAAAGTACTAAAAAACCACCTAAGCAGGTAAAAAAATCGAATTACAACGAGATAAAAGGGGACTTGAGATACCATGACTGCACGACTTCGGGACATTGGAAGTTCTTGAAGGAATTTTTCAAATGCATCAAGTCTGACTCTACCCTTGATTTCAAGAGAGCTTGCCCACTCCTTTGTTGATGTTTTTTCACCACTGTGAGACCAATAACAGATCAGCAAAACAGCAAGAATAACTGAATTACAGAACAAAGTAAGAATTTAACAAATTCCCCTCTTCCAAGGAACTGTAAGTAACTAAAGATGCCAATAACAAAAACACTTATATTATCATCTTCAAAAGACTGCAGTTGTTGGAACTGATGAGGAAAGCAGAATAAGAAAATTCAGACTACAACCTCAATGTACATGATTAGGCTAAAAAGTTAAGATAGCAACTGAAACTGTGCATCTTCATCATGTCAAGAATACATGCATTTCAAAACTATCAGACAGAAATTACTGAAATACGAAATTATGGCTGCCAACAAGAATGAAAACAAATGTGAAATAGACAAGGAACAAAAGGTAGACAATATAAAGTAGAGAACAATTTAAGTTAATTAAAAGGAAGCTAAAAAATCCTGCATAATTGTACTGCCCGGGTGAAAAAACACATACCTTCTAAACAAGCTAATTACTGTAACCGAGGATGAAATTTGTAGCTGGAGTGCACCCTCCCAGACATGTTCAGCCATAGATGTTTTATCAGGAGTCGAGTGCTTTTGTTCCACCATATGGTCACTAGATTTAACATCCAACTCCAATTCTGTGATTTTCGTATCTATTTTTTTAGCCTTACCTGGCTTGGGATCACCAGGATCTTTGGAAGCAGGATTAGAAGCCACCAATTTATCGCCAGTTTCTGATTTTACCTTCTCCGGGGAAGGTTTTGTCTGACCAGCGTCCGCTGCTAAATTGTCAAACGGTGGTTCAGAATTAAGGGATTCCATAAATTCATCTAGAGAAACGATTGGTGGTAGAAATTCTGCATCCTTGAATTCTTTATGATGATGACTTTTAATGTGCAGTAAGGAGTTCTGATCAGATGCTTCTGATATAGGTTAGTGACATGGTTTTGCACAATGATTTATATCATAAGGTTATTGTAAATTTTCCTAGGGAAAAATTATAGGTCCGCTGCGCAGATATCAACATATTATAATTTATTTATTTATTTTTATTTTTGGGGTATATAGTGATTTCTTTAATTCTTTGTGGATTACTTCTTTGGATTTTAGTGTTTTTGTTTATCCCCTTCATATCAAAGCTGCTTAATGTAATTGTTGTTGACATTTTATCATGGATTGAAAACTAGTGCTTCCTGTATGAAGTGTGTAGTAAGGATTATGCACTTAATTAGGGTTCCCATTTTTCCTTTCAAGGCTCTCTTTTTTAGCTGTCATAGTTAATTTTCTATCATGTAAGATATTGTTGAATATGTTGTGAAGTTGAATTTTGACGTCATTTTGCGTCTGGTTTTGTCATTTGTGAAAATGGTTTCATATAGTTGATGAATGTTACAGATTTTGGGATTGGATTGAGAAAATGGGGAAGGAGGACCAAGGAGTTTCCACAAACCATTTTTGGGAAGAAGAATAGCAGGGGAATTGGTTTGAAAGTCGAGAGAATTATGAAGAAAGCTTTGTCTTGTATTTCATTTAGAATATTAGGTTAGAGGAAAAGAAAATCTTCTGAAATGTGAGGGAAAGGGCGACTATTTCTCATTTTACCCTCTTGTAGGCTTTAAACTTTCCTTTTCTCTCCTTTTCTTTCTATGTATCATCTTTAAATTGGAGGATAGCAATAGAGGGTGATTCTAATTTTTAACACACGTTTTTACGGTAGTTAACGATGATAAAGAGTACGCAATCTTAGGTCTTGTCACCTTATAAGTTGCAGAGATCACCGAGACAAACTCATCTAAGAGTTGGTTGCACGCTCTATACATTGTGCAGGTGGGTTGATGCGACCCAATGGAATTTAGGGGTGAGCAAGGAATCAAATTGCTCCCAAAATCGCATCAAAAATCACACAAATCACACCAATTAAAATTGCACCAACGGTTTCGGCGTATGTGACGGTATTAGGTGGTTGAAAAATCGCAAATGCGGTTTGGATTTGGTTTCTTGGCAAAATCGCATCTAACAAACCATACCATGCACTGTCAAAATAGAGTATATCAAGAAGTTATTATAATGTATAAATGTTTAGAATCATCTCAAATTGTAATTATCTATGTTTATAATTTTTATTTGTAAGGATATATCACTATTCATGTTTTTAGGTTTTATTTTGCTTTTATAATGGCAAAACATTATAATTAAAATTGTGTGTTATCAAAGTGGTATTTAATATTGTGTGATCTAAATTGTTAATTTAAATTGCATAAAATTTAATTATTTCAATTGATTTTAGAACCGAAACCGCACCAAATGAAACCATACCGCAAGGTTCAGAACTACACCGCACCAATCATAAGCGGTTTCATGTGCGGTTTTAAATTTGTCAAACTGTACCTAAGCGGTTTTATATATGATTTGGACTTCAAACTATATTATGCTCACTCCTAATGGAATCCTCATACTGCGACTTCAACGACTAGTTACCCTATCACAAATTCAAAAGTGGTTCCTTAGGCCATCTATTGGACCTCAAGCATTTTACCTTGGACCTCTATTGTATTTGGGCCTATATCCCAACAGATAAATCCTAATACTTGTTATTTAAATCAACGTCAACATCAACAAAAATAAAAATATTATTCAAATAACAGTCGAAACAATCCTGCAACATATATGGAATGCTTTTTCAAGTAATTACTAAGTCAATATGAAAACGACTTCAAAGTTTCAACCAACACTTCTTTCTTCTAAATTCGTTTCTTTGAAATAAAGGACTTATGTGTAAGACTGGCTTTTGACTGAGACCCATTATAATAAAAATATTATTATTATTATTATTATTATTAGTCTATTATAAAAAATAATTTACCTTATAAAATTTAATTAACCTTTTAAATTTGCTTACAACCACCACCACCACCATATACGACATCCCTCTGTGCACTTCAGAGAAAAAATAACTTAACAGGGAGAGAGAAGAAAGGCAAGAACTTGAACCATGTTTTATAAGTCTAGTCAACGTGGTCTTCCTAGTATTAACTATTAATTGGATTCCCATTTAGTAGACTAGTATGTTTGGAATTTTTAAAAATCTTATAGAGAAGAGAAACAAAAAAAATGAAATCGATTAAATCTTGGTCCATTAATATTTATGGCGCAATACCTCTCAACGATTTTAACTCATATATTACATTTAACTTATAAAAATACATCCATGTCATTTTTATTTAATAATACTTTACGAACAAGTTTCAACGTACAGATAATATTATATTTTTTATATTTTCATTTAATAACGCTCAATGAAATAAGTAAACTATCTTCAAAGAATCGAAAGAAAAAAATGGCAATCTCATAAACTCATGATTTATACTTCGTTTATATACATATTATGGCAATAATTATTTCCTCGTAAGTAATTAATAAAAATAAAATAAACAAATCAGAATTAAGCTGAATTTGTGTTTCACAATAACTGGGTCAACAACCGGCCCTCTTACCTGTTAAGTGTTGACTTGACCCACCTCTGTCCCTTGACCATGCCCCACAAAGCCGAGGCATGAAAAATGGAAGTATGAACTATGAACAATGGCCGAATGTGGGTATGTCAATGGGACAAAATTAAAACCTTAATTTGATCTGTCCTAATTTATTACTGTAAATTAAAAATTTTATATTATTTTAATTCATTGGTTCGCCATATTAGCACCCCTCCTCCCCTAATGTTAAAATATAATCTTAATAATACAAAAAATCAATGAATAAATAAAAATAATTTGTATGAGAAGAAGGAATTAACAAACACCGTTAACAATTTTTTCTGTTAAATTTGGTTTAAATAAAAGTTTGCTAAAAGTGAGTTTCGTGATGCATACAAATAAAATTATTTTATTTTATTACGTAGTACTCCCTTTATCTCCTTTTTATTTGTCTTTTTAAGGGCTGAAATTTATTTATTTTTATCTGTCGAATTTCAAGACAGCATTATTGACCTAATTTATCATATTATATCTATTTATTTATTTATTTTAAAAAAAATTAAAGTAAATATTAAGATTTAATATTTATTTTAATTAATTAAATAATTATATTTTTTTTTAAAACGTGAATTAAAAATGAAAGGGAGTACTATAAAAGGATGAACTAATAAATCAAAGAGATTTTTTTCTCTTTTCCCTCCTTGTCTTTTACCGTTTTACATAATTTGTAATGGTAGTTGTTAGTGGTGCACAAATAGCCTGCGGTCTATATTTTGACCTGGTCAAAGTCCGGCCTGATCAAGATTTGGTCTTACTCGGCCAGGCTTGGACGCCACGAACAGGCTATATTTTTTTTACTCAGATTCGGCCTGGTTCACCTATAGTCAGGCTTGACCAGCCAATTTTCTTTCTTTGCTACTTCAATTCTCTCACTGCAAAGGAAAATTTTCTCTTTGTGACAACTCATTCAATAAATCAAATAAAATTGACG
Organism: Hedera helix; assembly: GCA_947179155.2. Lineage (NCBI taxonomy): Eukaryota > Viridiplantae > Streptophyta > Magnoliopsida > Apiales > Araliaceae > Hedera > Hedera helix. The sequence continues at coordinate 31,400,823 of OX359270.1, forward strand.
TCTTAATACATTTATTCATTCATGTTTGTTTATATACGAATACAGAAATCCATGAAAACACATTGGCTAATGTAATATATACGAATTTTCCTTACCTAGGTAGCAACCTACGCTTTTTGCAAACATTTCATTGCATCTTCATTTTAATAAATACTTAGCGTAAAAACTAAAAAGTCATTTGTAAAATAATAATAATAAAAAATTCATAAATAAATAAAAAAAATTATTAATGATAGTATAAAATAATACAATATTTTTAAAATTATATAATATTTTTATTTATTATTATAAGTTATAACTTGTAAGTTGTAATATATTATTTTTAATTAATACATCAATTAAGTTTAATTTTATAATTGATATTCTTATAATATTTAAAATTACTATAAAAAAAATTGAATGGACCGAATCGAATCGATCTGACCTTACCTGACCCAAGGCATGGCCTGACCTAACCCAAGGTCTGACCTGCAAGTCTCAGCATATTTTATTTTCAAGTGTCATATTTGATTTAACCTGACCTACAGGTCAAAAATCAAAAATCTAGTCTAATTTAATTAACAATAAAAGTTTAATAAATTTAAATTAAATTAAGTTAGATCGAGCTGTTGTGCATATAACAATCGTTATCAAGGAAAACAATTAATACGCGGTTGGGATGAAGATAAAGGAAAGTATTCAATAAAGTCAATGAAATTATAGTTGATTACCTAAGCAATCACAAAATTACAAGCTTTCCTCGAGTACCAAGTGGGGTCCAAAATTTTGTATCTCAAAAATTCCACGCGTCTTTTTTAATTGGTTAATCAATATTTTATATTTATTACGTATATTCGGTTATAATGTTTGTAATCGCTGCTTTTTTGTATCACAAGAATAAATCACATTTTACATAATTTGTAAATTTTAAGAACATTATATTCTTAAAAGTGATAAGTTATATATTAAGGTGGGGTTTGATTTGTCAAATAAAAATTTGATATAATATAATATCATACAAAATATAATAGAGTTATAATGTAGTGATAATAGATTATTATAATATATTTATTTTGTTGATTTTTGATATTTGTGTAGTAATCGTAATGTTATTATATTATATTTAAAATTATATTTGATTTACTAAATTATATGATTGTACGTATATAATGAATTAAATAAATTATAAGTCAAAATGTCAAATTAACTATAATTATTATTATTTTGTTTTTTACGATCTATTTTATTAAGGATATAATAGGTCAATACATCAATTGGAGGATATAATAAAAAATTTAAAATTAAGGTAATAGTATTATATCCGTTATAAACTAATATATGTGATAGATAAACCAAACATAATAAATAGGAAAAGTATAAGTTAACAACAATCAATGATAAAATAGAACACAAGATGCATCTCAACCATTAAAAAATAGAGTCTGACAATGAAATCATTGTCAGACCCCATTTTTTAAGAATTGAGATAAATATAGTATTTAATTTTGTATTTAATTTTTGCGTATGTAGTAATATCCAAATAAATATCACATCAATGTAATAACCTATTATATTATAAAACTATTATATTAATTTGATACCAACCAAACATCACCTAAATAGTAGTGATGATAATATTATGATCATGAATTCTGCAAGAAAATTTGAAGAAGTGAAATAATTTTTTTACAAGTAAGACTCCTCAAGTGAAACAAAAAGAATATAATTATAACAAACATATATAATATAAGATGCAAAATTTAGTATTACCCTAAACGTTACTCTTTTTCCTTATAGTTGATGCTTCTATCATAATTTATTGTCATAAATGCTCATATTCTCCTGCTTCGAATATGAGAGCCATGTGTTGTGCCTTTTTTATACACACTTAAATATACTAATAAGTAATAAATATAATTTCTCATAAAATATACTTTGATATTAGAAATAAATCACCGAAAATGATGTGTCTAGCAATCCTTAATACGAACAAAGAAAAGTTAAAAATGTCAACAAAAAAAACGAAAAACAAAAACTTAGACTATGAACATTTTCGTGGCATCTTCTTTGCACCAACGCTGCAACTTCTCTCCCAAACTTGAACGACACGTAGAAAGAACCTCAATAAATGAAGAAAAACACCAAACACAAAAACTCATAAATCTCCAAAACCACAGACAGAGAGAGAGAGAAAGAGAGAGAAAAAGCAAAGATGGGGAGAGCTAGTTTCTATCAAATGGCGAATTTACCATTAGTATCTGCAGATAAAACTGAAGCTCACATTGACTTAACAGATTCTGACATGGCGACCGCGGCTGAGCAGCTCATGCAGCTGAGCGGGGATGAAGACGACGATAGCAAGAACAATGTCGGCCAAACCAACATGCAGCACAAAAGGAAGGGCATGCATTCAGAGAATGCTGCTCAAAGCAAAGATCAGAGTCATCGGACCGGAGAATGTTTGAGGCCGAAGAAACGGAGGTATCAATCGATCATACATCTGTACATGACAACGAAGCCGGTGAATGTTGTTTATGGGAAGAAAGACTAATCAGGAGGTAATAAGAGGAAGGGTTTAGTGAGATAGATGTGTAGTGTAAGAGATTTGAGGCTTCAAACACTTTTGATCAATTTAAGTTTGTTGCGCTTTTTGGGAAGCTACTTAATTCGTTGAGTTTCTTTAAATCTAGCTGCTTCTTGCATTGAAGATTAAGGATTATGATTTTAAAAAGAACCCTAGCTGTACCAGATTAATATGCAATCCTAATCCCTAAAGTAAAAAAATGTATTTTTTTATCTTTCGAAACTGACTAATATATATATATATATATATATATAAATTTGGAACGGAGGGAGAATGTATACACTTATATTCATCGCTTTGTCTTTTCAGATTGGATGTTATGTAATGGTTGATGACCTTTTTCTCATGAGGCTGGTTCAGTTATTAGTCTTGCATTACAATTATCAAAAACAATTATTGATCATGCGGCTGCATCTCTAGAATTACTAGTCTATACTCTGTAGCGCAAGAACCAAAGAGCTAAACAATGGAACATAAACAGTCCATGTTACGGTCGCATGGGCAGAGTATAGAATACAGTAGTACACATACATTGCCTATGGTGGTTGTTAGGATGAATGTTTCGCTAAGCCTGATTGGGTAACTAATATTGGGCTAGGCCCAAATAGTTCATCAACTTGGCAATTACCTATGAGGACTCCTAAGTCCGATAGGCTTGGGATCGCTTTCCTTATCAATTCAGATACTAACTAATTGCCATATCTAAATATGAATTGGTATGGAAGTTACCTATCTAACATTGATTAGCGTGACAGCTACCTTCTCCAACAAGGATTTTGCTACACAATTCCTATTAGGAATTGGAGTCCTGTTGAGCAATATGAGTACTATAAATACATGGTGAATAATAGATGTACAGGGGATCTGATTCTACTCTACTAAATACTTATGCCTCCATTGTTGACACATCTTGAAACCTGTACTTACTCTCACACCGGAGGTATCCCCCGGCGGCCCAAGCCGTCAAGCACTTCTGGTGGTTCTTTTTTGTGCAGGTCCCAGTCCGAACCGGTGGTTGAACGTGCGGACGAAATTCAAGCGTTAACATTGGCGCTAGAAGGAGGGCAGTATTTAGCACCGAGTACTTCTTCCATAAAAAAGAATTGACATGGAAGCCTCACAATCGCGACGGAGTCAAAGTAACTCACGGCGACCACTCCCCACTCAGTCTCGCCGGGAGACAATAGCGGATAAAGAACGTCGCCTCCAGTTGATTCTCGACAAAAAGAAAGCTCTGGACATCCAGCAGAAGGAGCTTAATAAGCAATACCAGGAATTAAACGAGGCAGAACATGACCTTTTGAGCCAGAGAGGCTCGGCCTCCCGCTCAGAACATTGTGACCGACGAGACGACAGACACCTGGAACGATGTGGAGGTGAAGCACGAGATCGCGTTAAGAAGCCGGTCCATTCCAAGTCAACTTGGAAGGCGGACTTTCGGAAGCGAGCCAGATCACCTTCGAAGAGAGATCGGGGAGACAGACGAAGCCATGAAAGCCATACTGGAGAATTCTCACCCAAGAAGGCTTCAGATAAGTACTATGGGTCCAAGAAAGTTCGGTTCTCTCCGTTCTCGAAAGATCTAGAAGAGGCCAAAATCGGCCGAAGTCACAAAGTACCCACCCTGGAGATGTACGACGGAACAGGAGACCCACATGATCACACTTATTCCTTCGAGCAGGCCATGCACTTTCACGGTCATGATGCAGTGGCGATGTGCCACCTGTTCTTATCCACCCTAAAGAAGACTGCCAGGGAGTGGGTCATCTCCCTTCCATCCAGATCTGTTAAATCATGGGAAGAATTGCGAGATCAATTTCACACCTGCTTCGGTAGTAACAAAAGACGAGCCAGAATGATGACGTCTCTCCTACAGGTGAAACAGAGACCCAACGAAACTCTTCGGCAGTACATGAAGAGGTTCAGAGATGTAGTGTCCGAGATCCTCACTATAGATTCAGCCCAAGTGATTCAATTTCTAACTATGGGTTTGAACATAGACAAATCCAGTCGCTTGATTGAAGAAATCATTTCTAAAACTCCTCAAACTCTAGCAGAGGCCTATGAAAAGGCCGATAAGTTTATAGAGTTGGAAGAGGCCCTCACCAACCTTCGGGGCCCTTCGAGATTCGATGATAATTATCATCGGAGAAGAGGCCTTAGGGGCAATATAGCCGACAAAAGAGATGATGACAGAAGAGACTCAATGGGTGATCTAAGACAAGAGGATGATAACTTCACCGAAAATAATTCTGAACCAATAGATATGCTAGCCAAAGAAACCGAAGAGCAGTCCTCGGATTCCCGAAGCCTGTTGTACCTGTACCCACCTAAGAAGATCTCCATATGATTGTTGAAGAGCTTCAAACCACAGAAAGCCTATATGGTATACGGTTCGGCGATATTATCAACAATCATATATGTACTGAATATTTTTTGGAGGTTATCTTAACTCTTCTTCGATATCAACAATTATGATTGTTCTATTTTATCACATTCTTATTTTCTATTTAAATGCACCGCTTAGTTTTTGTTCTTTAAGCCTTAACTTCAGCCTATCAGATAAGGCTAGAGGGGCAAGGGAATATAAGTGTTAAACTAGCAAACAGATACAATACACAGAACTCATCATGAGAAGAAGAGAATATTTGTCATAAAAAACGTCTGAGAAAAATTTACACAAAGAGTTACACACAGACTACAAGGAAAAATTGACGTCGGTCTTCAGGAGGATCAACAAGAACAAATTTCACACCCTTCAGAAAAACTCCCTGTTATGCCTCTGATTCTTTATAGCCAAAGTCATCACCTCATAAGTGGGTAGCAATTGCAGAGGCTCTTTAGGGCCGATATTAGAAGGATCGGGAGTCAGCAGAAGAAAAGTATCCTTGAGGACGAAAATGATGCAGCGCTGGGTTCAACAATTGCAGTCTTACTTGGCTTTTACTTCAGCTTTCCCTTCGGTCTGATGCCTCCGGGCTCCCAAAAGAATTTTCCTTTCGGTCTGATTTCCTTGATTTGCCGAAGAAGTTTTCCCTTCGGTTAGCTGTCTTGGATTCCCGAAAGAGCTTATTTTCTCCCGAAAGCATACTTTTCTTCGAAATTACGAAAGCAGTATTTCTTCGGGCTTTACCTTCGGTCTGATGCTTCCGGGCTCCCGAAAGAGTTTTCCTTTCGGTCTGATTTCCTTGATTTGCCGAAGAAGTTTTCCCTTCGGTTAGCTGTCTTGGATTCCCGAAAGAGCTTATTTTCTCCCGAAAGCATACTTTTCTTCGAAATTACGAAAGCAGTATTTCTTCGGGCTTTACCTTCGGTCTGATGCCTCCGGGCTCCCGAAAGAGTTTTCCTTTCGGTTTGATTTCCTTGATTTGCCGAAGAAGTTTTCCCTTCGGTTAGCTGTCTTGGATTCCCGAAAGAGCTTATTTTCTCCCAAAAGCACACTTTCTTCGAAATTACGAAAGCAGTATTTCTTCGGGTTTTCCCTTCGGTCTGATGTTCTTGGATTCCCGAAATATCTTTCTCTTCGGTATGATACCTCCGGGTTCCCGAAAGAGCTTTCTCTTCGGCCAGAGACCTCCGGGTCACCGAAGGATCTTTCCCTTCGGTCAAACGTCTTTGTGTTTCCGAATGAGCTTTTCCTTCGGGTCAATGTTTTCAGGATCCCGAAGGAGTTTCTCTCCTCTGTTATGTTGCCCTTGAATTCCTATATGAAGTTCAAAGCGGATCTGCCTTCGGTCTGATATCTTTTGCGTCAATACATTTAGATTCCCGAAGAGTTAATTTCCTTCAGGATTTGTCCGCTTACATTTATCTTCAGAAATTTTCAATCTACTCCCCCAGCACATTTATATACTGGAGGAGTGGGGGGCAATGTTAGGATGAATGTTTCGCTAAGCCTGATTGGGTAACTAATATTGGGCTAGGCCCAAATAGTTCATCAACTTGGCAATTACCTATGAGGACTCCTAAGTTCGATAGGCTTGGGATCGTTTTCCTTATCAATTCAGATACTAACTAATTGCCATATCTAAATATGAATTGGTATGGGAGTTACCTATCTAACATTGATTAGCGTGACAGCTAGGGGTGTCCATCGGTAAAAAACCGAACCGGTACCGAAAAAACCGAACCGGTACCGAACCGAAATTACCGCTAAAACACGAACCGAAAACCGAACCGAATTATCGGTTTCGGTACCGGTTCGGTACAAATTCGGTTCGGTTTTTTCGGTTCGATTTTCGGTTTTTACCGATTAGCAATATATATAATAATTATTAATTATATATATTATTATATATATAATAATATATATAATTATTATTAATTATATAATAATTAATATAAATTTATTATTAAATTACGTAATTCGGTTTTTTCGGTATACCGAATATAACCGAAATGCAAAATTACCCGTACCGCTACCGATACCGAAAAATATAAAAAACCGAAACCGAAAAAACCAGTACCGAAAAAAACCGGTACCGAAAAAACCGATACCGATCGGTTCGGTAAAAAACCGAAAAAAACGAAAATTTTGAACACCCCTAGTGACAGCTACCTTCTCCAACAAGGATTTTGCTACACAATTCCTATTAGGAATTGGAGTCCTGTTGAGCAATATGAGTACTATAAATACATGGTGAATAATAGAGGTACAGGGGATCTGATTCTACTCTACTAAATACTTATGCCTCCATTGTTGACACATCTTGAAACCTGTACTTACTCTCACACCGGAGGTATCCCCCGGCGGCCCAAGCCGTCAAGCACTTCTGGTGGTTCTTTTTTGTACAGGTCCCAGTCTGAACCGGTGGTTGAACGTGCGGACGAAATTCAAGCGTTAACAGTGGTCATAGGCAATGGTTCATATCTAATTTGGAAACAAGAAAATTATCCAAGAGGGCCGGAAAAAATTGTGCAATTTTCTTTATAAGTAATTTTTTCCCTTTCCCTCCCTCCGTCTTTCGGAGTTGCCGTTGTAAAATCAGGTTTCAGTGGTATCATATATTTGAAATTTTTATTTGCAGTAGAAAATATGCTAGTTACACAAGGTCCAGTTACATTTTAAACCCCAAGCGTGCATCTTCACCAAGCGATTTCATTGGGAATCTGATCAGAAGAAACGGAATATGAGTAGGCATCTTAGGCCTACTTTTTCCTTGTTTGGTAAAGGGTTTTGAATATACTAACATTTATGCTATATTTGGATCGGAAGAACGAAGATAATAATATAATAATTCATTTTTATAGAATAAAAAAAAAAAATTGTGTTTGATTGTTCTATTAGAATAGAATGGACCATTTTCATCTCTCTTAGATTTATGAATTTTATTCTTTGATAGAGTATAATTAATCATTCTACTCTCCATTCTATTTCTTTCTTTATTCCATTATTCCATCCATTTTATTCTTTCAATTTAAACGTATCATTATTTCATTCTTCCACTCATTCTATTCATTCGATCTAAACATAGTATTATAGTAGATGTAAAGAAAAGTCTGTATCACCTACAATAAAATACCATTAAGAGGAAATTGAGTTGGTTGTTGGTCCAAGGTTTGAACTTAAAGATTTCTTTTTATATTGACCACCTTATTGTTTCTATGCCGAAAAATGTCGAGTTTTGGTAGTGTATGCTTTTAGTTTCCGATCAGTTGATAAATTCAACAAATTAAAGCGTGTAATTTAGGCGATTTTTTTTCTTTAATTAAGTTTTCTGATAAGTTATTTCTTTAATTAAGTTTTAAAAGTTTTTGTAAGTTTATAGACTTGAGTTTGATCGTTGACATTATAACGTTTATTTAAGTTTTGAATCACATGAAGCGGTCTCAAATGAATATTATATGCGAGTAGCTTGATTTGTTTCAGTTAGAAAACTCATGCTTCAAATCTCCAAGCAATACTCTTAACAAATCAAATTATTTTTAGCATCAGCAAGTATCTAAGATTGCATGCATATAAAAGATAAGGACACCTAATGCTCATTTTCTATGCAATCTATTCCCTAATATTTGTACTTTTAGACCTACATTAGCTACCTATGTATACGGAGCTGCATGGATCATGGACGCAACAGTTAAAAGAACGAAAACTAGAAGAAAATGAACATACAAAGATCTGTTGACTTCATATAAAAACAAATACAGCAGGCACATTATTTCTCTTCCCAACTTCAAATCACATATATACCTCGTTAGTTGTCGGCATTGGGATGCTCAAAGCCTCAAACTGTGGCTGCTTGGTGTTTGCCCTTGATATATTATCTCAGGACTTTCCCAAAATTCTGCCTACCCAATTTACTAGCAAGTAAATCATGCTATTTCACAAGTAACAATATATCGGATTTGGTTAGGGTGAAGTTGGCACCAACTTCACCTTAGTAAGTTCCTAATATTTTTCATTAAGTGTGACAATTTACCAACGCAATGTAATAAAAAATATTAGGAACTTACTAGGGGTGAAGTTGGTGCCAACTTCACCCTAACCGGATCCCAACATATCAATGTAATGAGCATGATGTTCAAACAATTTTCCAACATGTAGTTAGCTCCAAAAGAAATCCAAGACTCATGGTTGGTTGGACATTGAAAATACACAAGTCATTAACCTGATTACGTTGTAATTTATGAACCGTTTTGAGAAAACAGAATACGAATCACGTGTTCACATAAAAACATTTCCTCTGCATGTCCTGAAACTCTTTTCAGTGCATGACATTATATAGATTTACCTTCGTAAATAAAACACTGTAAAGCGCATCACCCTTCAATTTAATAAAAAAAATTAAAGCTTGTTGAGTTCAACGCTAAGTAGAATAGGTTGATTCGGAAATCAGAACTTCATGATTACTGCCTTAATAAACTTACAAATCACTCAACATTGACGACTTATTTACTTGCTATACCTGTTTGAAGAGAAAAGCCCGAGACATAGATAAGTACCCTTACTGTCGTGTTGTAAACTGTTATCTAAACCTCAGCTACTCGTGATGAAAAGAATATCCCTAAAAACATGACGAGTCCAATTCCCCTTTTAACTGTAATGCTAAGCCATCTAAAGCTTCATATATTAGTAAGCCAGCAGGATGGCATCGATCTTCAACTGCAAACGTATGGCTCTTCCCATTCACTTGAACAACACTTTGCCCAGGAGATTTTGTCACTTGATTGCATTTCATCCTTGTTCTAATTGCAGAAACTCCATCCCACCTTCCTGCTGATGCATATAAGTTGGCCATTTCCACATACGGAGCTGCAGCCAGGGGTTCAATTTCAAAAAGACGATCAGCCGCATATTGACCAGTCTCTATGTTGTGGTGAATCTTACAAGCACCAAGCAATGCACCCCATATGCCCGCATCAGGTTTAATAGGCATATTCTGAATAAACTCTAGGGCTTCTTTAAGCTTTCCTCGACGTCCAAGAAGATCAGCCATACATGAGTAATGATCTACTTCAGGATTCAGTTTATATACTTTAGTCATCAAATCAAAACACTCCCAACCTTTCTCAAGGAAACCTGCGTGATTGCAAGCTTGAAGAACAGAAAGGAACGTTATGTGATTTGGTGTTAGTCCAGAATCCAACATCAGGAAGAAATGATCCAATGCTTCTTTAAATTCTCCATTTAGAGCAAACCCGGCAATCATTGTTGTCCAGGAGACAATGGTTCTCTCTTGCATGGTATAAAAGAGTTCCCTTGCATCTCTTATGCTTCCACATTTTGCATACATGTCTATCAATGCATTGGACACCATTAGATTATTTTTCAACCCATTTAAAAAAACGTAATTGTCAATCCACCTCCCAGTTTCAAGTGCTCCTATTTGTCCACAACCTGAAATTATATTTAGTGCAGTAACCAAATCAGGCTTTTCACCAGCTGCTTCCATGGAGTGGAACAAGTCCAAAGCCTCTTCTAAATCACCTTTCTCAGCATAACCACCAATCATAGCTGTCCAGGAAACACAAGTTTTTTCTATCATGCTATCAAATATAAGCCGAGCAGAATTAACATCTCTAGTCTTGGAATACATAGAAATCAGGGTATTAAGCACAGAAATGTCCGTATCACAACCCACTTTGATTCCATGAGAATGAATCAACTTACCTGGTTGTAATGCTTCGGGTCGCACACATGATGAAAGCAAATTAAGAATGGTGCTAACATCAGGCCTAAATCCATCACAAATCATTAATTGGTACAAGCTAATTGACCTAAACAATTTACCAACATAAGCATATCCTGCAATCATAGAATTCCACGATATGACAGTTAAACAACCCAATTCAATCCCATAAAATACCTTCTCTGCCAAACCCAAGTCACCACATTTTGCATAGGCAGCAATCAAAGTGTTAGCAATCGAAACATCTAATTCAACCCCAGTTACTATTCCCAAACAATGAACAGCATTCAAAAATTTTACCTCTTTGACACTACACCCCAAATGTGTCAATCCGATAACAGTGACTGAATCAGGCCGAATACCATCTAATCTCATTCGATTAAATAAACTTAAAACTCTATCAATAAAACCCAGTTGAGAAAATCCAACAATTATCACATTCCAAGATGCAATATCTCGTTTAGACATTCTCTCAAACAAGTTATAAGCATAATCTATACGGTTACATTTCACATACATGTCAACTAATGCTGTCTGTACATATATATCTGACTGATAAGGTGATTTGACCACATGGGTATGTATGATTTGGGAATAATGGAGATTCAAGAGCTTCCCGCAGGCTTTAGCTATAAAGGGAAAGGTTAAGTTATTGGGTTCTACACTCTTTTGCTTCATTTGGCGGAAAAGAAGAAGGGATTTGTGGCTTTGACCTTGTTTTACAGCATCTCTTATATTGGAATTCCATAGAAACTCGGTTGAGTGATTTGAAAAACGGTTAAAAATAGGAAAAACTGTTGACTTTGTCATGTTTCATGGTTACCGAAAAGTAAACAAACATGGACAGAGAGGTTTCAGCTCTCAACTCTTAACAAATGTTAGGCACAAACACATAGCATCAACACCTGGAAGTGTGGTGGTATGTTTTGAACAGAAAATAATATAATTAACAACTTAAATTAGGACAAAAGAATTAAAAATAACTCGATAGGTTTTTTTTTTCTGGTTTGGTTTGGGAATTTATAAAAGAAGGAATAGAAACCTGAATTTTAAAGTTACATTACCACTTTATCTTTTTCGCAAGTCTTATTGTGTTTGTAAATAAGGATCGTATAAGAATGGTAAGTAGAATTGAGCAAAAATCGAATAACGGAACATATAATCAAATCAAATAAAAAAATTAGCAAAAATATTTCTGTTATTTGAATAATTTTAGTTATAAAACGAAATAAAATTTGGTTTTGGATAGAGAAATTTTATTATTCGATTAAAGGATCAATTAAATAATAAAAATTTTAAAAAAAAGAATTAATTTTTAATTGTTAAATTGTTTTAAATTAAGACTTGAGCAGTTTAGCTACAGCTAAGATCCTCGGCAGTCGCCCTAAAGGCTAAATACCCAAATCAGACTTCAGACCTCAGCTAAGAATCTCGTTTTTCTCTCTTGCATTCAACTTGTTACTCCTATTCACCTCTTCAACAATAATATCTACAAATCCTTCTTCATCTATAATTTCTGTGGGAGATCAAAGGGAAGTGGAAGGTGCTGAGAAGGTTACGGTAGCTCTTTATTACAAGACTCTGTGCCCTTACTTCTCGAATCTGATTGTCAATTATATATATATAAGATCTTCGATGTCGGACTCTACGAGACTACGACATCGTTGACCTCAAACTCATTCCCGTCGGCAACCCCAAGATTCGCAACCATCTTTTGTCAGTTCCTTTTTTTACTTTACTCCTTTTTCCTTTTTTTTGTTTGACTCTGTTAATTTACGTTTCTATTAGATTTCTCAATTAAAGTTAGAACATGTAGTACTTCTTTTGATACTCTGAATCTTATAAAAGTAACTTAATAGAACTAACTTAATAGAAAAATGGTTATTCAGTTTTTAGTTATTCGGTTATTTGATAATTTGAATAGTTGTTCATATTTTAAAATTATATAAATTTTATTTTTTAATTATTATCGAGTAAGTTATTCGATTCGATTATAACTGAATGAACAATCTTAATTATAAGAGATTAATTTTTGTTATTTAGTTTAGACGCTTTATATTGTTATAATGAGAATAATGTTGTCAACACAATAAATATTACTTAAATTATCAAGTGTTGTTAAAACTTAAAGTGTATTAACAAATTCAATATGATGATTAAACATTTTATCATAATAATGGTATATAAAATTTATTATTACAATTTGAATCCTTGACCTTTTATTCTTTGAAAATGAGAAATATTATTTTTAATTTTTAAATCTCAACTTGATTAGTTTAAATTTAAAGTAAAACTTGATTACAACAACTTAAAACCTAATCCAACTCGGGGTGTTTTACAACTCTATTCGAATCTTTCGAAAGGATAATATTAGGGGTCTTAAATTGTTATCAAATATAATATTTTATGAAATAACCAATTACAAGGGACATGCCTAATCAATGTAATGATAACATATTATTTACGATATTTTTTGACCAAATTTAAGATCCCTAACATTATTCCTATAAAAATTGGTTCAATTGTTGCCATAAAGCAAATAAAGACCAGAGGCGTTGTGGAATGTTTTTTAAGATTCAAAGTATTTTTTTACCCTAAAATATTTCCCATTTTTGAAGATAACATTGATTTTTGGGTAAAATATAATTTATCACCTGTAGTTTATACATTTTTGCACTTAGTCACTTAATTTACAACTTGTGAATTAAAAAAAATGTGTATTCTCATCTATATCCTAAAACCATTAATTGTAGTCATCAATTGTGACACTAATACCCTTAATTTTTTATTAAATTTAACAAAATATACTCTTTATTTATCAATAACACAGTTTTTAGTCAAAACGCAACCTTAAATCCACATAATTCAGTATATTAAAATGATTTTGTTTTAAATGATTATTTTTTTCTATAATTTATAATGAAAGAGTAATTTTAAAACCAACTAAATTGCGATAAACTCTCAAAACTAAAAGTGATGTTAATAAAAATAAGAAAACAAAGAAAAATACATCAACCCGATAATTATTGTAAAACTGTAACTTATGTTTTTAACCTAAAAATCTATAAAAGTAAATAATAATAATAACAACAACAACAACTCAAACTTCTATTTAGCAGTAAACAAATGAAAATTTATAAATTTGGTTTTCCTTAAAAAGGAATGCTTCAACCCTATACATATTACAAAATAATAAGTTATAATTGTGAAGAAGAAATCCATAAAAATTAAATAGTAAAACAAAAAATAATTTTATATTCAGTAGCTATTGCTAAATATTAGATTATAATTGTAAAGTTAAAATCTATAATTTGCTTAGTTATATGAAAGTTTTTAATTAGTTTAAAACGTTTAATAGAACCATTAATATGTCATATATATATTTTTGAAAAAGAATAACATTTTTTTAGCTTGGTGGAAATGATAAACACTGCTGATGAAAATTTTAATTGTTACTACATACATTTTCATGAACAACTTGATAATTTTAGTCAATAGCCATTGATATTTTATCAAACTTTATTAATTAGATATTAAAAGTAATAATGTTATTTCTTTTGACATATTTTAAATTAGTACTATAAAGGGGCATTTAATTAGTATTTATATATAATTTTGAATAAATTTTTTTTAAGATTATGTAATAACTTTATTATAATTATTTTTTTAATTATATTTTTTAAAATATGTTGTAACATTGTTATGATAGCTTATTTTGATTGTATTTGTAATATAGTTAATTATATCACATTTTCTTAAATAATTAAAATATTTTACACTCGATAGATGTCAAAAAAAAAAACTTTTACCTTATTATGAATTACAGTCGAATTTGGTTTAAGAGAATTTTTTTATAAAATTGATTTTGGTACAAAGTTGCTACAAATTGAGAATATAAAAGTAAAATACCAAAAATTGCTCATGTATTAATATAAAAGGGCATTATGATCAATTGAATATAAACTATACTCATTAGACACACCATTCACTTACTTTTTGGCAAGTGAATTAGAACTGAATTGAGTTAACGTGATGACGAAGAGCAAAAACGTAAAAATCACAAGTGATACCTTAGTATTTTTTGGGCCTTTATCATTTATTGACCAGAGTAGGATATTTTAGCTCTTCCAAGATTGTTGGGGAAAGCAATTGCAGCTGTGATATACAATGTGAAGATATCGTAGTGCTGACAGTAGTACGAGTGTCTTTGGTGTAGGTGCATGGGTTAGCCTCTTTGGCTCAGTTGACGCCAGAAGAAATCCATAACAGAATTCTTTCTCTTGTTGCAAGGGATGCACAGGCTTAATAATAATAAAATAATCTCTTCGGTCCCTAGTTTGAACTGTTTCTAAAAGTAAAATATAAAAAATGACGAGCAAAGTCAACTGAATCATCAGATTCTATGAATTACATCACCATGGGTTCATACAGCATCCAACTTAAATTACATTTAAAGCATCACATAATCTGGAAAAGAAAAGGAAATACCCACCATGTGGTAATCAACTTTTTAGTTATCATACAGGCTGCTTTAATTACTATATCTAAACCAGTATGGTTAAGATATTAAAAAAAAAAGAGAGGATTAGCTACCAACTTGAAATGGCATAATTCAATGAGAGATGTTTCAGCTAGTCCTGCAAAGGGGAATTGCTCAAGCTGTGCCTTTGAATTTAGCATCATACTCGTATGGTTGCTGCATATGATAAAATAGTCAAGTTGTTACTCTGTCGAGTGCTACAAAATAAAAAATGGCAGGCAAATAAACAAAAACACTTGGGAGTATGGACAAGGAATCCATAATTGCAAAGACAAACAAAAACTTGAAACAGCTCCCAATGTGCAGCTTTATTTGAGGGCATGTCCAGTCTCAAACAGATATTAGCTCCCCAAATAGCTTATTAAATACATTTATAAAAACCGAGGTAGCGGATACAACAAAAACACTTGACTAGGAAATAAGAATCCCCAATTGTGAATAAGAACAAACACTTGAAACGTCTCACAATGTGCAGCTTTATTAATGGGTTGGTATGTTCAGTTCACTCAGATATTAGCTCCCCCAAAACAGCATACCTAATACTACTTTTATGGAGATAGAGAGAGAGGGGACAACACAATGGGAAATGGAACAGCTCCTAATGCACATACAATCTACATAAAATGACCCCCTATATCCCTACTGAAACTAGAACATGATCAACGCACCTTGGCATCTTTCAGAAACAAGAAATTTGACAAGGAATCGATACAAGTTTTCTCAAATTAAAGAGAAAAAAAGAAAATCCTTGCATAGATCATTGAATTTTACCAAGAAAATGGCTGAAATCAATCTCCGTGCAAACCATCTCTTATGCATTGCTTGTTGAGCACGTGATGCTCCTTCTACACTTTCAAACCTTAAATACACATAACCAGCACTGTTCCTGAAATCCACAAGCAGCTTATCATAAACAACTTTGAACATTCATAGCATTGGCTTACAAATTAAAAGATAAACTCTGTGATAGTATGTTTATTACTACAACAATATGCAGAGAACAATATTACAATAAAAAACAGGTGACATGTTAGTTGGTGCTTTTATTATTTTTGAGTTTTATTCTGTTTAGGATTTCATTCCTATTTTGATTAGGAAAGTTATCAACCCCTTGTATTGTTATTTAAGGAGCGAGGTGCACCAAGGCACAACGGTCTCCTTGGGGCGTAGGCGCGCCTCATCGAAGTGAGGCACACATTTTTAAAAAATTAAAAATATATATACACACAGTTAATCATTTATACATCAAATTTATAAACCATTTAGTAATATTACAAAACTTTTAAGCATGTTCAAAAAGTTTCTATAACAAGTTCAAGGACCATACCTTTGTAGCATAGTGACACACTGATATAATTATATCATTATTACATTCTATTACATTATGCACAAGTACATGGTTAAATACTTATAATCTAACATATATATATATATATATATATATATATATATAATAAAACAGAGCGGCTCAAATCCCAATATTTCAACATCTAACGGCCTCAAATCAATTTAGGCTTCAACATCTAACAGTCTAAAATTATTTAGGGCTTCAAAATCTAACGGTCACTAATCTATCTCTCATTTTTCACCCAATTCAACATTTTTTTTTCAAAAATCTATCCACTCACATTTTCCGCCCAAATCAAATTCACCACTACATAATAATAATAATAATAATTAATATATTAATAGTAATAATAATAATTAATATAACAATAACAACAACAACAATAATAATAGTAATAATCATTATAATAATAATAATAGTAGTAGTAGTAGTAATAATAATTAATAATAATAATAATAATAATATAATTATATCATTATTACATTCTACACAAGTACATGGTTAAATACTTATAATCTAACATATACATACATACATATATATATATATATATATATATATATATATTTCAACATCTAACGGCCTCAAATCAATTTAAACTTCAACATCTAACAGTCTAAAATTATTTGAGACTTCAACATCTAACGATCACTAATCTATCTCTCATTTTCAACATCTTTTTTTCAAAAATCTATCCACTCACATTTCCCGTCCAAATCAAATTCACCACTACATAATAATAATAATAATTATTATTATTATTATTATTATTATTATTATAATAATTATTATTGTTATTATTATTATTATAATACTACTAAGAATAATACTAATACAAATACTAACTAATACTAATACTAACACTAGCACTAGCACTGACATTAACACTAACAACACTAACACTAATACTATTAATAATCATAATAATAGTAATAATTATTATTATTATAATAATAATAGTAATAATAATAATAATAATAATAATAAATAAATAAATTGCACGTAAACATGGGTCACCCTTTTAGCGTTGACGTCATTTTCCTGTTTTTCGGGTATTGCGATCATTATGTTTCCACGTGCAAATTAATTTGGGCGGAAAATCATAGGGACGGTTCAAATTTATTCTAATTGATTTGTAAGTTATTTTAGGTTGCAAATAATCTTTAGGAAATAGAGTATTTTTGAAATTTTAATTTAAGTCGTGCCTTCAGGCATGGGCAATTACGTGTCATCTCTCTGTTGTTTTTGCAGGTTATATCGAGAGCAACTATTGTAGTGGGCTCTGACTCATGGTATGAGAATTTTTTGTCCAATTTCAAAAAAAATATAGAGGAAAAAATGTTATGGTGATGCGATTTAGTTGGTGTTATGACAATACTTTTTTGTTTGGACTTGGAAGGCTCATTTTATATTTTAGGGCATATATGCAAAAGCCTTTCTTCTGAATTTTTACATCTTTTTTCCCCCTCATTGGATCCCATCAAATGCTGTTTATGGATCATATTGATCGATGGTTAGAAATACTGGAGGCAAATAAATACTGCCAAACTTCACATTCCTTTTTGTCAATAAAAGAAAGGTGTGAGATACCCGAAAACACTATATTACACAAATTTGAGCCCGCTATCGTTAATCAATTAATTGCTCAAATCTGCCAAGAACTACTTTTAAGTTGAAAATGAATAGTACACTAATGTTTGCCTAAAAAAAAACTATGACTAGATTGAGTATTAATCTTTTTGTATTAATGGTTGGACTCTCAGTTATGTTATGGAACTGAGAGTCCACTATAATTTTAAATTTTTCAATCTAAAAATATTAAATATAGTACTTAACTGTTATATTAGTTGCACCGTGCCTTCAAGCACGGGTTATCCCTCGTATATATATATTTAAGTAGTACACACTAAACAACAATATAAATGTATAATTAAATATTTAAAAAGTACTCGCAAGTTAAATTAAAAAAATACTTATAAATTATATACACAGATTTAATTATTTAATAAGTTAGTAAACACTGGAATAGTAATGTAGTAATGCATAACCCCTTAGTATTTTACAAAATAACTTTTACTTGAGCACGAGAAGAGAATAAATTAAAGAAAAAAAGAGAAGAGACACGGAGAATAGAGAGACTTACCTGGAGGAGGAGGTTGCAATTGATAGTCTAGATTGCTTAGTAAAAAAATTTACACAATTTCGATGAAACCCAAGCCTCGTGCGCCTTACGTGCCCCGTTGAAGGAGTCGCGCCTCAGGCGAGACGAAGTGCCAAATGTGGACTGGGATGGATCTCGTGAGTCGCGCCTAGCTCACCTTTAACAACACTGACCCCTCTGTCCCACAAATATTGCAACACTTTCCTTTCTTTTTAGGAAATCCCACAAAAATTTTAACACTTCTTTTTATAACAACTTTTGTGAAGTTAAATGACTAAATTACCTATACTCCCTCCACTCACTAATAATTTTGTGATTTTATTGGAACACTCAACCACACAATTCATGGGGGTCCAGTGGAAAATCAAATAAGGATTTTTAAAAAAATCTTAAACTTTGTGCAAAAAGGTATGCTGCAATATTTGTGGGACAGGGGGGAGTATTTGTTATTTATAAAATTAAAATGTCAGAAGTACTAATTATTATTTGGACACAGATTATTATTACTATTCAGTTGATTGCGATCAATTATTTACTTTAAGATCCCAGGGGTCGTCGATTGGGAGCTTCATCCCAGCTATTTTACCTTGTTTTTCCCATTTATTTTATGTAAATTTAAAATTATAGATTATTATCCTGTATCAACCTAGCTCTCACAGATGTGCTGCTCTACAGATGAAAGATTAAGACAAGCACCAGAAAACTAATAACTTGGTGTCTTTTTAAGTTGCTTTATGCCACTGTTTATCTTTAAAAATAGATTAAAAAAATAAACACAAAAATCGCCTAAAGAACACATTTGGACACGAAAAATATGTCAATTATTATACCCAGCATTCAATACAAACAACGGGAAGTAATACTAATACTCCCTCCGTCCCATCTTGTTTGTCCACCTCCAAAGCAGTGCAAGTAGGGATTTTAAGGAGCACAGTAAGTAAATTAAGATATTTTTTTTTAAAGTTTTCTTTTAAAAGTTGAACCAAAAATAATTCTGTGAGAACTATATCGAAAATATAATCTCCAAACATGTCATCTTAAATCCATTAAAGAAACAAAGCTTTAAAGTGACAAAAAAAAATGGTATTGAAAGACTAGCTAGTGTATACCAATACACTTACTTGTCCACATGAATATGCTGCACGCGACCATAATTAGAACACTCTTCCTGAACATCATCTTTTATGTCCAAATCAAACTCTGGATCCTCCTGCAACATTTGTAAGATTAATGATTTCCATAGAATACGACTAGGGAAATATATGGTTTAAATTATAGATACACTCGTGCACACATATGCAGTATGTACGTCTATTATGTATTTCTCTAAAGGAAGAATACAACAAATTAAAAAACCTCGGAGGTTGGATCAAACATGTTCTTCAAGAGTAAACACTCGCTTGGATTCCCTATAGGTTCTGAAATCACAGGAGTAACTATTTGTGCTGGAAAGGCTGGAAGAGCCGCCCCATTGATAGGCATGCTAATAGATTGTTGAACCGGAGCAGATCCATTAAGCACAGGAGCTCCAAGAGACCCAGCAAAACTAAAAAGAGGATTAAAGTTATGATTTGTCCTATGACCATCAGGAAACTATTAGAGGCAAAATAGATGACAGTTTACCCAACCTTGTGGCAGTACCACTGCGGTCCAGCTTCTGCATAAGCAACGCTCTTGATTGAGCATTTAAAGCCTGTGTAAGAAATATTAAAAGTCAGCTACGAACAAAATTATGAGGGAATTTGTGCATCAATAAACCATTTCAGATTCTTGCATTTGAGCTTCTTCTTTTTTTCTTACTGATGTTATTAAATAAAATAAAATTAAACCTAGTAAATGTCTGACAGTTATTCTCTTAATAGCAAATAGGATAAATCATTGCTTTCAAGTTGGGAACTTGGGATACATATCAGGATCAAAAAATATTTCCACCTAAAATGTTGGATCATTTTTTTTATATACATAACACCTGTACAGAGTATAGAACCCATGACCTATGCCATCATAGACAATTGTGACTAGGTTCACTAGGTTCTAAAATATAAGATCATTATTGATTTTTAAAAGTCAACTTGAAACAATTTCAAACCCAAAATTGACAGATTTATTTTATTTTAGTCAAGAGAATGATAAATATTATAAACAATCCAAAAAATGTACAACAAATTATAAAATTCATTGTTTCCTAACTTTTAATAAATCTTCAGTTTTGAGTTTGAAAATGTATTATATTGACTTCAAAAGTCAATAATTATCTTATAATTTGAAACAAAGTTGGTACTTTTCCGCTAGGTCTGTGAGTATCTGGCAACTCTGTTTTAAAATGACCCAAAGAAAAAACTACTCACCAAACCACCACCGTCATCATCATCAAAGTCCGCGGCTTTAGCTCCTGATTCTTGTGCACCCACGTGATCTGTAACAGATGAAACCTGAAGTGAAGAAGAAATAGTCACTTTGAATGAACTGTCAAAAAAGTACGACTAAAGGATAAGGAAAATGACAAAGCTCATGAATTTGTAATCATATATATATATATATATATACGGTTCTTGTTTATAGTGATAATTATATTTCTCATGATCAAGGATATTTGAGATTTTTTGCTTATACAAGTTTTCAGTACTTCTATGTTATGTTTAGTTACTAGTTCTCATTTGATACAAATTTATATTTTTTGGGAATTAGTTAGAATGTGTACGTATCTATTAATAAGGTTTTGGTTCACACGACCTGTTGGATATATATGTATATATATACACACATATATACACACACAACCTCCAAGTTTGAAGCTCCAATCACTGTTCTAAAAATATCCGCCTAAGTCTGATTAATCCCTATCTAGGCACTAACCCCCCTGGGGCCTCGCCTAAGCTCTCCCCCCCCCCCCCCTCCCGGCACCTTGCCTAGGCCTAAGGCGGAAAAAAAATCCCTCCAAAAAATTAAACGGGACTAGGCGGGGCTTAAACGGGAAAATTAAGGCTGCAGTTGGTTTTTATTTTATTTTAATAACTAAGTTATAAAACGACGTCGTATGAGTAGATAATGAAGTTGAGGGTTATTCGGGCCTTACTTATGAGGCGGATGGTGAAGCATCCGAAGCGGATAACGTGCTAAAACTTAGGAGTAGTAGAAATATTAGAATAAGAATTCCATAAAAAAGATTTTTTGTCTAATGATGACACGGAGGAATAAGAAGATGAGGAGTATGAGTGTGAGTTTATCCTGGAGGATATAGAGAAGAAGAGTTAGAGATATAGAGAAATATGAAGATGAGGACTATTAGTTTGTATTTTTTATTATTTGTTTGTGTTTGAACTTTAAACAATTACATGTTTGTGTTTGAAATTTGACATTGACAATATGGATATATTTTTAAACTTTAAGCAAAGGTCTTTATTATCTTTATTATAGATTGTTTTGCTTTATATTATTGTTTTGTTTGAATAAATGTAAGATAAAATATTAAAATTGACTTAGAATAAAAAATCTCGCCTAGACCCCCCAGTCCGCCCGCCTAGGGCCTTTTAGAACATTGACTCCAATAATGTAATCCTACCTTGATAGTTCGACCAGCAATCTCTAATTTTCCGTTCAAACTTTGAGCTGCCTTTGCATGTTCAAGTTGGTGGAACTAGATAAGAAAACGATAAATAGGTGATGTTAAAAAAGAAATATACATACATAAATATGCATAACTTCCAAACAGAACACTACTTTATAGACAGCCAACTTTATATTAATACCGACTTGAACAAACCCGAAACCTTTGCAGTGTCCCGACTCAGGATCTGTAGGTAGTTGAACAAGCTCCACCGGGCCAAAAGCTTCAAAAATCTGGAAATTCACCATAAAAGTTATAATTAGCAAAACAATTAGCTAAGTTTAATCCTACTTCATCCTTTTTCATTAATATATTTAATAGCCATTATCCGTAACAAACCAACAAAACAAGCAAAATGGGCCACCGGCAGAATTGGGAAGGTCAAATGCCTACTAGCTTATTGCAATAAAAGGGGTATAGGGTCAGGAATCAGGATATAAATCATACATAGCACTAAAAAAGAAATTAAAAAAAAAAAAAAAACAGACGGACTATATGGAAATCCAGCCTCTTTTTTATATAAAGGGAAATTCACCAAAATTTATCGAACAACGCCAAGGAATGAACTAGAAACCTTAAAGAAGAAAAAAAAACTCAAAATGCTTTTACTTCTAACATATTCTTCTTTTGCACCACTACTCAGAAATGCATTTCAAAATATAAATATTTACAAGTACACAAAAGTATTCAAAGAAAAGAATGGCATGGTATGCTTAAAAATATATATTCCCCTGATGTAAGATCCTCTGAAGTACCATTTTTTATTTCCTACGATTTTTCAGCGAATCACGGGTAGCCAAGATGAAGACATACGTATTATATTTTTAGAAGATATGGCCGTCCACTAAACCTTTCCTTTACATAATAACTCAAAGCACAATAAAATCATATTTTGGTTACAAAGATTGGAGACTTTACACCACTTTATGTAGTAATTTGGAAAACATAAGTTCCTTGAGCTAACAAAAGCTAGAAAGTAAATCAAAGTAAATATTCAGTTCAGTATACCTAAATAGTGTTTTACTAGAAAAAAAATCCACTTCAATTCGCATTTCATGGTCAACATAAAATAAGCTTTATGGGGTTGTTAGTCAAGCTTTAAAAGACGGCATTCTGAGCTATTAGCCTATTACATATTCTTCCCATCCTATAATGTATAAAAGCATGAACTTTTTTATCAAACAATAATAAAGAAACTGTAAATTAGTCCTACCTGTTTAAGCTGAAATTCTGTCATGTTGAAGTGCAAATTGCCCACATATAATTTTCTGTCAACTGCACCATAGGGCCCTGCAAGACCACCAGACACGCCAGTTGAAGCATTAGATTGAACCAGATTCTTTTCGGCCTCTGAAGGTTTAACCATTACAGGCTGTCCAAGAAGTAGGTGGCCAGAGAGAGCTATAGCCATTGGCACAGACATTGCATCATAAAATTCAATATACCTACAAGGTCATTAGGGTTCACTATAAGCATGCAACTATATCAAGGCAAAGACGGTTAATAACTACAAAGCATGCAACAAAGAGAAGTCGCAAACAACACAAAATATGAAAAGTAAACTATGTGATTCCTACAGTAGAAAAATATCAGTTCATCACATAAATCACAAATGACAACATTGCATGCCAAAAGCAATTTACGATGAAAATAAGGTAATATCCCAAAATTAAGAAGTACACTGAAACACACTCATCAATTACAGGTGCTGAAAATAATTCTATAACTGATAATTATCCATCCATTTAAATATATGCAAGGAATGCAAAAGATAATTTGACATGAAAGATTTTTTTATCAAAATGAACCACGGTAACGAATTGCTTTTTGGTACGCACGTTCCAAAACATGGCATACTTTCGTTCCAAACTTAATTTTGGCGAACTACAACTTTTTCCACCTATTTACTACTATTGCCCAAGTATAATTACAATTTTCCTTTATCTTTACAAATGAGGAACATCCCCTCACATAGACTAAAATTAAATCTAACAAAAGGCTAGCATCCACTATCTAGAATCATACTCTAAAATATCTAGGATATTTACAAAGTATATTAATTACGTGATTACTTTATTAGAAACCCTAGGGAATCCCACCTAATGTAGCCTCATGTGCGTTTCAAGTAAGCGATGACATGACGTACTCTCATTAAAAATGCCCTTATTGTGACGTCACGCTTAAAAACAACTCAACGAGTTTTAAATATATTTCAACAAGGTTTACTATAAAGGACCGTTTGGTTGGACGAAATCGTTTTAGAATAGAATGGAATTATGGTCGGTATCAGAAAATAATGTAATCAAAATCAAAAACTTCATTCATATGTTTGGTATGTTCCTTAAAAATTGTATCGAAATGGAACAAAATAGAATGTAATAACCAAAAATATCCCTAATGTGGGAATGGAAGAATGCTGAGCATTCCATTCCGACGCTGATTCTACCCAACCAAACGGCACCCAACTTTTTAAAAATCTCTTCTCAGCATACCACATTACAAATAAACGTATTTTGTACAATGAAAAAGACACTTTCCGTTCCCAATTTCGATCCACATACCGAATCAAACCACAATCTAAGTAAAATTACTCTAAAACAAAATTGTAAATAGTGAAAATTCAATTAAAAACACACAATCAATAACACGTAATCTAGTATCTCTAATTCCTACAGTCCAAAAGAAAAGCAGGTCATGAGACAGAACATATAACCTGCCCCCCTGCACTTAGTTAATACAGTAAACCTGCTATAATCACAAATCAAAGTGCACTTTCCAGTCTCAAACAGGACAACCATAAAATGCATACCCATTTTTCAGTAACTTAGACAGCTACATATCTATAAGTACATAAGGTTTGGCATCGTCATCAAATGATAACATTAATAAATGGTAATGAAAAGTCACTAAGGTCAACGTAAATCTACCTTGAGAATACACAATGAATTGATTACAAGATCAACCTAGTCCTAATCCAACATCCCCTCATCATAATTCTCTAATGCCTCGTTGGTGCAATTAAGTATACAGTTAAAACTTGTTTAAAAGAAGAACGGAAGTTCTTCCAAAAATATAAGTGCATAAGAATATGATAACATTTAACAAGGTACGTACCCAACTCCTTTTGACCGTCTTGAATTTCGGTCCATTATCAATCGTACATCCCTCACCTGGATATGATAAACTGCCGTTATATATAGAAAAGTTGCAGGAAGAGCAGAATATAAACAACATTCTGTACATCCATAATATGCATCAGAAATTCAGAACACCAACTGGGGGAGTTCACAAGACCATTGGTTAACTCATTTAAACATCTTTCACTCATTATACCAAGAAAGATTTTTGAGACAAGAAATTCATTATACTACTCATAACTAAAGTCAAGGGAGCATTTACTGCAACAGGAAGGAGAAGTATCTCAATAACATGCAGTTGTAAGTTTGAAGCAGTGGCTAGTAAAGAGTAGAAACTAAGCCAAAAGAATTGGACATGCAAGTGTTATTGATCAATCTAAAAGATCTAACACATGTGGTCTAACAACCCATGGGTGTGATACCATACCTGCTATTATGTACACAATTGAAACTTTAAACTGTATAAATACTTCAGCATTACAACACCTGAAAAAAGAAATCTCACTTACCTTTCCTGCCTTGGAGAAAAATTCATAAATGTCCCTCTCAGCTGCCTTGAGGGGCATCTGACAACAACAAATCACACCAGTAAAAGGGAATTATCAAAAACAAGTGCAATGAGAAAAAAAAAACAATTGAATAACGACAAGCCACTTACCTGGTAAGCAAAAACAGTTCTCTGGTCTCTTTCTGGATCAGCTTCAGGCTCTACCACTTCCTTCTTATCTTTAAATCTCCTGCTACCAAAACGACTAGCAACATAATGAGAAACAACCCAAAGGACAAGGACAAGAAAGAGCATTCATGGATATAACAAGAAAAAAGGCATACAAGATCTGAAAAGGGATGAACATATAGTCCGCAAGTCAAAATAAATCCACTAATGTGCAGTTGACTTCCATGGGCTATTGGGCTCACATAAATAAATTAATATATATATATATATATATATACACACACACACACACACATACATATATCACAGCAACTGACAAGTGACGAGTGACCAAATAAAGGAAGAACAACAAAGTTATAGTTATCAATAAGTAAAGCAAATACAGCAATAATTGATATTGTTACTATAAACTAAGAAATTAGACCAAGTTTGAGAAACTCAGCCAACTACAAAACCTTGTTCTCATTATCCTGATTACCGGAAAAACCCAACAACCATCACACAATACACCCATTATTTTAGTACAACTCAGCTCAACTTATAATGATTTTACTGCTAAAGTGCATCAAGACTTGTTTAGTGGCGCTGAAATCAGGTTAGACAATATAACCACATAAGGACTTCAATTGGAGCACCGAATAGTCAAAACATAAACACCAGTTACGCATTCTAACAGATATTGGCAAGCTAAAGAAAAACTGTTTCATTAAGCTAAATAACAGCAGTTGATCATCAAATGAGTCGGTACAGCTGAAATGATACTTAAGTCCCCCATTAGTACTGAAATAATTTTTTCTGGAGGGTGATATATAAATTTCTACCTTTTATGAGGAAGGAGCAACAGAAAATAATATAAATGAAAGAACAAACATTTGGTATAATTGATACTCATTCTTGCACTTGGAAATCCAACATACTTTGAACAGGTAAGACTGTAAGAGTCCCCAAGGAGCCATGGATTTCTTATGATGCCCAAATGCTGTTCAACAAAAATGAATCTGCTTTTTTCAAAAGCTTCACCTAATAGAGTTTCAACTTTGGAGAAATGGAGAGAAGAAGTAACAGTTTCTGATGACAGGTATTATTCAGAGATTCACCAGAGAAGTCAAAGAGATAAGTACCAGTTTGATCACTTGTTTTTTTAGTACGAAAGAGTGGAAAGAGATTACATGTGGATTCTTGGATCAAAATTTTAGATTTAAAAAGCTAATGCACAACTTAGCATCTGTAACTTAAGCTACGCACATTCTAGACCTAATTAATATATAAATAAATGATTCTGACAACTCAAATACAAACAATATAAATTTACAATTGCTATAAGCATTTTCTACTTTTCCTGAAAGCAATTACAAACAGTCAAACAGCACTTCTAAAGCAGCGCAACATCTATACAATCACGGCCGACCTATGTATCTAGAAGGGAAGTACTTCATAGGATCATAGCTTTTCTCAATTGAGAGTGAATTTGCCTTTTGATTTAGGACTTCAAATTCTTCAACAAGCTGTTTATTATTTCAGACAACTCGCCAATTTTTTAACATTCTTTACTCAAACAACGAAATGTGACAGGCACATAATATCTAGACCATACATATGAGAACATTTTCAGAGTTTTATCCAATGTTTCACAGCAAAGGAGGTCCATATATATGGAGTTAAAAGCATTAGCTTCTTCATAGTGAACAAAAACTTGAAAGACTGATACAGCCTCACCACATGCGTTTGCCAACCTATAAATTCAATACATCATTCATTAACATCTTACCTCACATGTAAGAAAGCAACCTTATGAACAAACATTAGAAGATTTAAAAGTGATCCAAATCTAAAGGCCAAAATAAAAACACAACAGACCTTATCAAAATCAATTTGTGGAAAAGCTACTTTCTTCAGTGAAGCCTTGTAGAAGTTTGCGCATTGTTAGCCCATTAGAATATGCAAACAATCCATCTACAATTTCAATTCAAGTTAGCATTTACAGACTATGCATAAACTCTCATTTTCTTTGCAGTGACACACCTTTGATTCTTTCTTTGTCTTTCATTAGCAACATGGTTAAAATAAATAATACTAAATGTTAACAAATTATTGTTGAGTATTTCAAACTCTATATTGTGTAACAAGTAGGACCCAGAGTAATTAAAAGTAATACCCCTATAATTGGTTTTTTTAAGCCTGAAATTAAATCAAATTAACATAGATTGCTTCTTTTTAAGTAAAATTTGAATCTTTAAGTAAAAATATCCAGCACTATTTCAAGCAAGTTATCTGAAGCAACTCCAATTAACCTTTTAACCCATCTTCCTTCTAGATTGCTGCATAATGCAAGTTCAAGTCTTTGCACTGCAAAACTTATCAAAAAAATAGTCTTTGCTCTCCACAAGCAGAATTTTCTTCCTAGATTTTACTAGAAGTGCTAAGTTATCATGAAGATCAATCAGAAGGATACCATTTCATGTATAACATAATTGAACTATTTATCTAAAAACAACTAAAACACAATGAATTATATAAATCAAAAGCATCTAAATATGATTTTCACCTGCTCTCCCTCAGTTCGAGCTCCAGTTCCCTCTCTTTCAATATTTCCTTCTCCCGCTCAATTCTTGAGCGACTCCGACTTCTTCGGGACCTTTCCCGCTCAATTCTAGAAAGACTCCGACTCCTCCGAGACGACCGTGACCTCTCCCTGTCCTTGGACCTTTCCCTCTCCTTGGACCTTTCTCTCTCCTTCTCTCTTCTATCTCGTTCCCCCTCTTTATCCCCTTCTCTCCCTCTCCTCTCCCTGTCCCTATCCTTCTCCCTCTTCTCCCCCCTCCCCCTCTCCTTAGAACTCCTTTCCCTTTCTCTCTCCTCATCTTTACTACTCCTGTGCCGATCCCTATCTCTCTCCGAATCTCTCTCCCCATATCTTCCATGTCTTGAAGACCTGTCCCTGTCCCTGTCTCTCTCCTCTCGCTCCCTCTTTTTTTCCCCTACATCGACCCTCAATTTCTTACTCTTCCGCTCCTCCACTCGAACTTCTTCATTGTCATCTTCAGTTTTCTCCCTCCTCCGGTACCCCTTCTCGCTCTTCTCGATTCTACCGTCTTTATTCTTCCCATTCGAACCGTTTGATGCATCGGACTGCTCAACAGACTTTTCCAGGTAATCGTACTCATCGAAATCCATCTCCAATTCTTCGGGAGGGAGAATTGATAAACCCTAGCTTTGCAGAGAATTGCGAATTGAAATACTAGGGCTTTTGAGTTCAAATAGATGAAAGAGAGTGCTAATGCGACGGGCTAATTATTTATTACTCTCTAGTCTCTATCGCGAGTGGGACTTTGATTTAATTTTGGAGGCAAGATGGTAAATTTTTATGTCCTCTACGCAAATTCATAAATAGTCTCGCTAACTACTTTTTGTTATTGGACAAGTATACCTATATAATATTTAAATATAAAATTAAATATTATATTTATTTTAATTATTAAAAAATATAATATAATATAAATTTTAATATTATATTTTATTTTTTAATAATTAAGATAAATATAGTATTTATATATTGTATACTTATATTTATTCTTTATACTCATTCATTTATGAATTATAAGATTATTATTGATTTTTTAAAAATTTAAATTTAACATAAATCATTTAAGTTTTAAAATAATAAATCGTATAATTAATAATATTTTTAGATAATTTATAATATTTATAATTATATTAATATAAATTAAATAAATTTATGTCAATTTTTAATTTAAAAATATTTAAAATTAACTTCTTAAAAATTAATATTAATTTTATAATTTATAATAAAATGAGTATTTTATATTTATTTCAAAAATAAGAAATTATTATTTAAATAATAATAGTATAATGATGATAAACGCGAGTATATGATGTCATTATATTTATCATCAACAACATAAACTCTTTTTTATAATAAAAAGAATTATAAATGAGAATTGTTTTATAATAGATAAAAACTATTTACCAAAAAATAAAAATCTATATTTACAAATTTATAAATTATAAAAATATATTCTTATATGATATTTACCTTTAAGTTAGTTAAAAGCTCTTGCACGAAACTATTTTGATTTATATATTTAAATTTACATAATCAATTAATACAAAAATCATCAATTTAATCACTAAAAATTTCCAACTAATTAAAAAACCACCCATTAAATTATATTAATTAGTTATCGGGATCGCAGAACATTTTTTGGGAAAAAAAGAAGATGTTGACTATGTTTAAAAATATATCCTATTCGTATGTATTAAGAATGTGCTTTTGTTTCGTGTATGTTGATAGACACGTAATTATACTTTTTAATATTCTCATGTTTATTATTTTATATGTTTATTTTATTTAATTAATATATTTTATTCTGTTTTGCAGAAAATAAATAAACAATTGGAGTTGAGTTGGAAAATGATTCTAAAAACTTTCAAGTTGATTTCTATTTGGACTCCAATATTACCATGTAGAAGTTGAAATCAAGAAGGAAAGAAGAGTCCAAGCTATTCCAAATTAGATTAGGGTTTAGTTTATTTTCTCTATAAATAAGAGTCTTGTTTCAGAGAAAAGAGGGAGGTCATAGTTTATTTTCTTTTTCTCTCTTTTGGATTCGGTAGAAGCTTAGAGTATTTGGTTTATTCTTTTCCTACTTTATGTGCCGCAACTTTTGCTAGGAAATTGTCTGGGAGTTTGTTACTTGATTTACATTCTTCATTTGTGACGCCCCCAAATCTGAGCCCACACAGCCCAAACTTGAGTCGTCAAAAGACTACAACAAAATTATTACAATGAAATACAACGTACAACAATACAGTGGATAATACAACACAACTAAGTCTTCATTATTATTGTCACACTATTTTATAACACGTGAAGACTATGATAGCTATCCCCGCACTCTCACTCCATTCCCCGGCTAGACCCCGTTACGTTCTCATCTCCTGTTGAAAAACAATGGAACGAAAAGAAAGGGTGAGCTCAAATAGCCCAGTAAGAAATATCATGACTAAGATAATGACGAATAAATTATCATTAGCCTTCAACAGTTGAGTTCTTGATAGAATACAATAGACTACAAGGTTTATATCAAAAACTGCAGTTAAATTCTTAAACAACGTTCAGATCAATAATAGCAGCGGAATGAGCAATCTATTAGAAGAATAATGCAGACTATAATGTCCACTCGCTTCTCTTTTTAGTAAAAACATCATCAACTTTTATCATCTGAAATACCATTAGTCATGATAATAAAAATTCACAGTTCCTGGTCATAATCATGCAAATCAACAGTTCATCTTTGCACTACGGGCCAAAGATATTCAATAAAGCACCAACGGTCATGATTATACCAGATTCAGCCTTTGGTCATAATCATACCAACCAACAGTTCATCTTTGCACTACGGGCCAAAGAGAACATTCACCACGTGCCATAAAAGACACCGAACAGATGTATCGCCTTTAACCTAGTATATCGCCTTTAACCTATCATCTGTTCAACAATTATATCATATCTGTGCCCCCGGCCACAGATATTCACAACAACTTGATTCTTGATGATTAATACAAATAACAGTGATACAAATGATGAACAGAAGAACAGGATAAACAATAAGTATCAGAAGTTTACTTTGTGCAGATTCAAATAATGTCCAAATTGCCAACATGATGTGGAGTGAAATTTAAAAATGATATTCAAGATCCACAGTTCAGAATAACGGTTACAGTTCAATAGAAAGGTTCACGTAAATAGGAAGGTTCAGTTGAAATAATGAAGTTCAACTATTATGGAACATATAATATTTTCAGGAATTATAGAAGCAATAGTTCCATAATAAGTTTCGATTTAGGAGTATGAAAGAAAATAATATCCCTTACCGTAGCAGGTTTGATTAACAAAAGGTGAAGGGAATTAATATCCCTTACTATGGTAAGTTTGAATAATGGAAGATGAAAAAGATGGTATCCCTTATGAGTATAAAGGAAAATGGTATCACTTACGAATATGGAATAAAAGTGTCATGTGATAATTCGTGTAGACAAATTATTTCCGCACAAGACAAATAAAAAGGGTTATTCACCAACAGGCGATAATCCGCACCATAAGGTTATTCCCATCAATTTGAATACGAATAGTTATTCACCAAACAGGCGATAATCCGCGCCGTAAGGTTATTCCCATCAATTTGAATACGAAGAGTTATTCACCAAACAGGCGATAATCCGCACCGTAAGGTTATTCTCAAAGATTAATAAGGAATGAATACGAAAGGTTATTCACCAACAGGCGGTAAACCGCGCCGTAAGGTTATTCCCACAATTTAATATATGGAAGTAAATGGCACAAGAAAGAAACGATATTATTTTCGAGAATCAAAGAATGATAATCCCTTCAAGTAAGAAAGAAAATAATATCCATTTATGATGATGAAAAGAATGATACCCCTTACCGTAATAAATTTAAATAATAGAAGATGAAAGAATATGATATTCCTTACCTTAACACGTGACTGGATATAGATTTAAATGAGGTTGATCAACCTATATATTTTTAATAAAATTAGTAATTACCACATATAAATTTCAAGGTGTATGATAATTCATATATTATGAACTATCAAAATTATATATATTTAACATAATTTTTGTAGTATAATATAACTACTTTAAAATAGTTTTTAAAATAATATTCCAAAATAAATCTTCCAAAGAAAGCTTTTAAAAATGAAACTTCTCAAAGAAGAGTCTTCTAAGGGAAGATTTGTGAATACCGTGAAAAATAGGAATTTATAAAATTACTACTCTTTAATAAAAGACTTACTTGAAAAATTTCTGCACTCCTTTTGGCTTTCAAACTCTCAAAATAAACTTACTATTCTCAGAGAAAACTCATAAAATTCTTATAGAAAAATTTTATGTTTTAGGTGTGATTTTTCTATTCAGTTGAGCAAGCTATTTATAGGAGAAAATTTTCACTATGCGTGGTAGGTGAGCACTGGCGTGCTGCACGCCAGTGCTGAATATTTTCAGCACGCAGCCGCTGGCTGCTTTTCCTTCCTGCACATTTTTGTGCAATTTTTTTTCAAGTGGGTCCTACAGGGGCCCACAAGTTACTATTCACGTTACTATTTCAAATAGTAAAATTTATTTATTTTTTATTTATTTATTTATTCTTCTTGTGGGTCCTGCATATAAGATAATGCTACAACAATAATTCAACACTAATGTAATAAACACGTTACAGATTATTATTAATTTAATAATATAAATTACAGTATATTTGCTACTGTGACAATTATTAGATTCAATAATTTTAAAAACAGTGCAGCAACAATTATTGAGTCAATGATATGAAATATAGTGTAATGACAATTATTGAATCAATAATGCAAAATACTGTGTAACAACAATAATTGAATTGATAATATAAAATATTATGCAGTGACAATTATTGATGAAATGATGCGCAACAGTTACGGTGTCAATTATCAGACCAATAATATGAGACACTGTGCAATACCGTGTGCTACAGAAAAATACTATAAATTACCGTATGCTACTATTCCTTTATCACCGGTATTTTAACAGTTAACATCGTTGACTATTTTTATATAAAAAGGTTACTTCTGTCGTTTTCTATATCCGACAATTATTCCGTTGTGGGGTCCACCAATAATTTGTTATTTCGGCGCCGTCGTACGGCCCGAATATTCCCCGACAAAACGAATATTGTCCGACAAAATAAAATTTGCACATAACATCCTTAACTTTCAATTTTGTCAATTTAACCATTTACTGTTTCAAGAAAAATATATATGAAGAAAAATTAAATTTTGTATTTCATAAATTCGGGGTCTTACAACCTCCCCTCCTTATGAAATTTCGTCCCCGAAATTGACGTACCTGGTATGGATACCTAGACTTCATCTCAGATTCTAGCTCCCAGGTCATTTCCTCAATATCTTGGTTCCTCCATAAAACCTTAACTTGAGGTATAACCTTTGAGCGTAAGATCTGCTCCTTCTTATCTAGGATCTTAACAGGTACCTCCTCATACGTTAAATCTTCTGCTATAACGTCTGGTTCTAACTCAATGACGTGGTTTGGGTCCTTCACATATTTACGTAACATAGATATGTGGAAAACGTTATGGATGCGAGACATACTTGGTGGTAGGGCTAGTCTGTAGGCTACGGATCCTACTCGATCGAGGATTTCAAATAAATCGAGGGTTGAGCTTTCCTCTCTTTCCGAATCTCGTAACCCCTTTCCATGGAGAAACACGTAAGAATACATGATCTCCGACGTTGAATCTCTCATCTCTCCGATGAAGATCGGCATAACTCTTTTGTCGTTCTTGTGCTGTCTGTATTCGTTGTCGGATCATTTGGATCTTTTCGGTCGTCAAGCGTACCAACTCGGGTCCCAACAGTTTTGCTTCTCCTACCTCATTCCAACATACTGGAGAGCGACACTTGCGTCCATATAAAGCCTCGAATGGAGCCATACCTATACTTGCTTGGTAACTGTTGTTGTAGGAAAATTCCACCAATGGCAAGTACTTATCCCAACTTCCTTTGAAATCTAGTACGCAAGGTCTCAAAAGATCTTCGAGGGTCTGGATCGTCCTTTCCGATTGTCCGTCCGTTTGAGGATGGTATGCAGAACTAAAACGTAGTTCAGTGCCCATAGCTTTTTGTAGACTGATCCAAAAGCGTGAAGTGAATCTAGGATCTCGATCAGAAACTATGGAAACTGGCATGCCATGCAATCTCACGATCTCATTTATGTACATACCGGCAAGACGTTCAAGTGAAAAGTTTTCTCGTATAGGCAAGAAATGAGCAGATTTGGTCAATCTATCTACGATCACCCAAATTGCATCTAAGCCTTGAGAAACTTTGGGAAGACCCGTCACGAAATCCATATTGATGTGTTCCCACTTCCATTCGGGAACCTCAAGTGGTTGTAAAGGACCCTTAGGTACTTGATGCTCTGCCTTGACACGTTGACAAGTTAAGCACCTTGAGATAAACTCTGCAATCTCCCTTTTCATATTGTTCCACCAAAATGTATGTCGATGATCTCGATACATCTTGGTACCTCCTGGGTGGATTGCAAATGGCGTGTTGTGTGCCTCCATCATGATTTTATGCTTTAATTCAGGATCGTTAGGAACACAGAGTCGAGAGTTGACTCGAAGTATTCCTTTCTCGTCGATTCTTGCTTCGGGAATGGTACCTTCTTGTACTTTCTTTATCATGTTTATCAGTTCCGGATCGGTAGCTTGAGCAGCTTTAATTTTATCGATTAAAGCTGGTTCTACTCGCACGTGAGCAATCTTCGAGTGGGTCCCTGGTGTCTTTAGCTCCATCTCCATCTTTTGCAAGTCGTACAAAATACGCTTTTGTGTTGTCAGCAGTGCACTTGTACTCGCATAAGATTTTCTGCTCAAAGCGTCAGCTACAACGTTCGCCTTTCCCGGGTGATACTGGATTGTGTGATCATAATCCTTCAACAGCTCAAGCCAACGTCGTTGTCGCATGTTGAGTTCCTTCTGGGTGAAGAAATACTTGAGACTTTTATGATCCGTATAGATATCCACTTTCTCTCCGTACAAGTAGTGTCTCCAGATCTTCAACGCGAAAACGACTGCTGCCAACTCTAGATCATGAGTAGGATAATTTTTCTCATAATCTTTGAGTTGTCGAGAGGCATAAGCTATAACATTTTCATGTTGCATAAGGACACAACCTAGACCTTTGCCTGAAGCATCGCTATATATGACGAATTCTCCTGATCCTGATGGAATGGTCAGAACAGGTGCTGAAACAAGTCTCCTCTTGAGTTCTTGAAAACTCTTCTCGCATTCCTCGCTCGAATGATACCGATATCTAATAATCAAACTTTCATCTCTTGGCGTTCTATGGGAGCCATTTGGTATTGAGCTTTGGAAAAGGGCTTGGTACCGGGTTCAAGATCAATACAAAATTCAATTTCACGGTTTGGGGGTAAACCAGGAAGTTCCTCAGGAAAAACGTCAGGAACTCATTAACAATAGGAATATCATTCAAGTTTGACGTGTTTTTGTTCAAATCAATGACATGGGCTAAAAAGGCTTGACATCCGTTTTTCAATAAACGAATGACTTTATGGCTAGAAATAATAGTTATAGATTTCAATGGTTTAGTTGCTTGAATTTGCATGACAGGTTGATTAGGAATATGAAAACTAATAATCTTATGAAAACAATCAATTTTAGCATGATGGGTAGTCAACCAATCAATTCCTAAAATCACATCAAATTCATGCATCTCCAAAGAAATAAGGTCAACAGGTAATGTGAGGTTGTTGATTTAAACTAGGCAAGATTTATAGATAGTAAATGTAATAGGTATTTCTCCCAATGAGATTTCAACTGATAAAACAAGATTTAAGTTTTCAATAGGCAAATTTAAACGTTGAGTACATATAGGTGAGATAAAAGAGTGGATAGAGCCAATATCTAACATGACATAGACTTCTCGAGAATTGATGAATAGCTTACCGGTCATCACCTCATTCGATTTCTTGATCATCAAGGCTGTCATCATCAAATCGAGTCCCATATACTTCATCCGGATCTTCACGTATTTCAACCATGGGGATACCACGAAATAGTTCTCTAACGAACTGTTTCTCAGATTCTTCAACTTCATCAGTAGTAGCGTACCAATGATTTCCATTAAAATAGTATTTTCGATAGACTACAGTTTCCACGATAGTGACTAACTTAACCTGAATTCCTCTAAATTGTAACGCCCAAAAGTATAGATACATCATTTTTAAATAATCTTGAAAATCATAGCTCGAACACCATAAATCCCAAAGACTTATATGAAACGTCCATATATTCTGATCCTTTGTTATCGAGCATAACCAGGTGATGATATGTTTCCAACTGTCGAGCAAATTAAAGGCAACAATTTTCGCAAGTTCCGGATATCCTTTAAAGAACGAATTTGGAAGAACGACGGTAGAACTTTCACCTTCTTCTTCTTTAGATCGGATACAAATAATTTTTGCTTTAGGCAAATTATTCAACTCTGAGTTTGTAGAAGAATTGTTTGTGGCCTCTACATTCACTTCGGGTACTCCGTGGTTAACCTCCTGATTTTCAGATGCCATACTTAACTGTGGTCACAAAATAAATGTTAGTTCAAATAAACTGACTCATCACTTCATGTCCCTATATTCAAATCAACTCATTAGATAATAAAATCTAATTTAGGTGGGACACACTAATGACTGATTATATTCGTCTCTCCCCTCTTAGTTCTACCCCAGATCTCCATTAAAGACCATATCCCTAAGCTCTGATACCAACTGTGACGCCCCCAAATCTGAGCCCACACAGCCCAAACTTGAGTCGTCAAAAGACTACAACAAAATTATTACAATGAAATACAACGTACAACAATACAGTGGATAA
The DNA here is from genome assembly GCA_947179155.2 of Hedera helix. Lineage (NCBI taxonomy): Eukaryota > Viridiplantae > Streptophyta > Magnoliopsida > Apiales > Araliaceae > Hedera > Hedera helix. The sequence continues at coordinate 31,438,472 of OX359270.1, forward strand.
TACAACACAACTAAGTCTTCATTATTATTGCCACACTATTTTATAACACGTGAAGACTATGATAGCTATCCCCGCACTCTCACTCCATTCCCCGGCTAGACCCCGTTACGTTCTCATCTCCTGTTGAAAAACAATGGAACGAAAAGAAAGGGTGAGCTCAAATAGCCCAGTAAGAAATATCATGACTAAGATAATGACGAATAAATTATCATTAGCCTTCAACAGTTGAGTTCTTGATAGAATACAATAGACTACAAGGTTTATATCAAAAACTGCAGTTAAATTCTTAAACAACGTTCAGATCAATAATAGCAGCGGAATGAGCAATCTATTAGAAGAATAATGCAGACTATAATGTCCACTCGCTTCTCTTTTTAGTAAAAACATCATCAACTTTTATCATCTGAAATACCATTAGTCATGATAATAAAAATTCACAGTTCCTGGTCATAATCATGCAAATCAACAGTTCATCTTTGCACTACGGGCCAAAGATATTCAATAAAGCACCAACGGTCATGATTATACCAGATTCAGCCTTTGGTCATAATCATACCAACCAACAGTTCATCTTTGCACTACGGGCCAAAGAGAACATTCACCACGTGCCATAAAAGACACCGAACAGATGTATCGCCTTTAACCTAGTATATCGCCTTTAACCTATCATCTGTTCAACAATTATATCATATCTGTGCCCCCGGCCACAGATATTCACAACAACTTGATTCTTGATGATTAATACAAATAACAGTGATACAAATGATGAACAGAAGAACAGGATAAACAATAAGTATCAGAAGTTTACTTTGTGCAGATTCAAATAATGTCCAAATTGCCAACATGATGTGGAGTGAAATTTAAAAATGATATTCAAGATCCACAGTTCAGAATAACGGTTACAGTTCAATAGAAAGGTTCACGTAAATAGGAAGGTTCAGTTGAAATAATGAAGTTCAACTATTATGGAACATATAATATTTTCAGGAATTATAGAAGCAATAGTTCCATAATAAGTTTCGATTTAGGAGTATGAAAGAAAATAATATCCCTTACCGTAGCAGGTTTGATTAACAAAAGGTGAAGGGAATTAATATCCCTTACCATGGTAAGTTTGAATAATGGAAGATGAAAAAGATGGTATCCCTTATGAGTATAAAGGAAAATGGTATCACTTACGAATATGGAATAAAAGTGTCATGTGATAATTCGTGTAGACAAATTATTTCCGCACAAGACAAATAAAAAGGGTTATTCACCAACAGGCGATAATCCGCACCATAAGGTTATTCCCATCAATTTGAATACGAATAGTTATTCACCAAACAGGCGATAATCCGCGCCGTAAGGTTATTCCCATCAATTTGAATACGAAGAGTTATTCACCAAACAGGCGATAATCCGCACCGTAAGGTTATTCTCAAAGATTAATAAGGAATGAATACGAAAGGTTATTCACCAACAGGCGGTAAACCGCGCCGTAAGGTTATTCCCACAATTTAATATATGGAAGTAAATGGCACAAGAAAGAAACGATATTATTTTCGAGAATCAAAGAATGATAATCCCTTCAAGTAAGAAAGAAAATAATATCCATTTATGATGATGAAAAGAATGATACCCCTTACCGTAATAAATTTAAATAATAGAAGATGAAAGAATATGATATTCCTTACCTTAACACGTGACTGGATATAGATTTAAATGAGGTTGATCAACCTATATATTTTTAATAAAATTAGTAATTACCACATATAAATTTCAAGGTGTATGATAATTCATATATTATGAACTATCAAAATTATATATATTTAACATAATTTTTGTAGTATAATATAACTACTTTAAAATAGTTTTTAAAATAATATTCCAAAATAAATCTTCCAAAGAAAGCTTTTAAAAATGAAACTTCTCAAAGAAGAGTCTTCTAAGGGAAGATTTGTGAATACCGTGAAAAATAGGAATTTATAAAATTACTACTCTTTAATAAAAGACTTACTTGAAAAATTTCTGCACTCCTTTTGGCTTTCAAACTCTCAAAATAAACTTACTATTCTCAGAGAAAACTCATAAAATTCTTATAGAAAAATTTTATGTTTTAGGTGTGATTTTTCTATTCAGTTGAGCAAGCTATTTATAGGAGAAAATTTTCACTATGCGTGGTAGGTGAGCACTGGCGTGCTGCACGCCAGTGCTGAATATTTTCAGCACGCAGCCGCTGGCTGCTTTTCCTTCCTGCACATTTTTGTGCAATTTTTTTTCAAGTGGGTCCTACAGGGGCCCACAAGTTACTATTCACGTTACTATTTCAAATAGTAAAATTTATTTATTTTTTATTTATTTATTTATTCTTCTTGTGGGTCCTGCATATAAGATAATGCTACAACAATAATTCAACACTAATGTAATAAACACGTTACAGATTATTATTAATTTAATAATATAAATTACAGTATATTTGCTACTGTGACAATTATTAGATTCAATAATTTTAAAAACAGTGCAGCAACAATTATTGAGTCAATGATATGAAATATAGTGTAATGACAATTATTGAATCAATAATGCAAAATACTGTGTAACAACAATAATTGAATTGATAATATAAAATATTATGCAGTGACAATTATTGATGAAATGATGCGCAACAGTTACGGTGTCAATTATCAGACCAATAATATGAGACACTGTGCAATACCGTGTGCTACAGAAAAATACTATAAATTACCGTATGCTACTATTCCTTTATCACCGGTATTTTAACAGTTAACATCGTTGACTATTTTTATATAAAAAGGTTACTTCTGTCGTTTTCTATATCCGACAATTATTCCGTTGTGGGGTCCACCAATAATTTGTTATTTCGGCGCCGTCGTACGGCCCGAATATTCCCCGACAAAACGAATATTGTCCGACAAAATAAAATTTGCACATAACATCCTTAACTTTCAATTTTGTCAATTTAACCATTTACTGTTTCAAGAAAAATATATATGAAGAAAAATTAAATTTTGTATTTCATAAATTCGGGGTCTTACATCATTAGTATAATATAAGTTTATTTTTAATTATTGTTCAATTAGTTTTAATTTATTTAATGCAATTTATATTAATAGTTTTAGTTTTGTTTTTCTTTATTATAAATTTCATGGCTAGCTAAATTTTTAATACCTAGGATGACGATGAAATTAAATATTGCATATTAATATATTCTTTCCGTTCCGATATTAATGTCTAATTGTTTATTCATTCAATTTTACCTTCGCGCATAATTTGCTTTGATTCTAAATTAATTGCGAGGTTTTGATAGGTTATTGTTAAGATATGAGTTTTTCATAATTCATGCTTGTTCGATGAAGTTTTGATCAATTATAGTTAATCCTTAAATTTTCATAATCTATGCTTGCCTATATTAATTATATGAATCACTATTTTTAAGGGAAGGAAAAATAATTGGAAATTAATTAAGGAAATGAATAATTTAATTATTATGTTAGTATTTAATGAATTTGGATTCCTAGGTAGTTTTTCTCATTATTAGTTTTCGTTATTAATTTTTAATTTGTAATATTTAGTTAATTAATCATCTATATCACTTTTTATTTCTAATTTGTTTGGAATATAACTTAAGAGAACATTAAAATTAATTTAGTCTTTGTGGTTCGACCTGTATTTGCCCGTTCTTCAATTTGATGCTGTGCACTTGCAGTTATTATTTTTTATCACATCAAGTTTTTGGCGCCGTTGTAATATCCCAGATAATTTCAAAATTTTAAATAATATCTTAATTGATTTTATTTAAGGTTAAGGTTTAAACCTAGAAGGTGAGAAGGAAGATGTGTTGAAAATGGGTAAACATTTTTTTTTTTAACATAAATAATTTGTTAAAAATTAAATGTGAGAATATTTTAATGATGCAGGTAGATAATTTATTTAAGAAAGAAATTCAATTGAGAAGTGAAGGTGAATATATTAATATTTATATATATACACCTATAGTTGAGTTTGTTAGTCAAACAAGATGATGTGTGAAGTAAATTAAATACTTAATAAAACTAATAAATTAATTAGTTTTAGTATGGATTAAAAAGAAAAGTCATGTAATATAATTAATTGAATTAATTATATAAGTTATGAATTAAGGTTATGAGTAACAAGTAGGGAAGTGGAATATTGCCTAGAAGGACAATATTAAGAAGTTAATTAATTAAGTAATTTACTTAATTAATAAGTTGTTATAGATGTAAGCCCAATATGGAGATATTTGCATGAAATGGGTAATTAAATAAGAGAGCCAATAAAAAGTAAGTTATGTAGCCCAAACTATTAAAAGTCAAATGATGGTCAATGGTTGGGAGAAGCATTTCAAGTATTGATTGAGTGTAGAGAATTAACTAGTGTCTAGTTAATTGAATAACCCTAGTTGGTTGACAAGAGAGATAGCATTAACCAATCATTGGTTAATTTCTAGATAAATAAATGTGGGGTTAAGAATTAACCGTGGATGGGTTAATTAAGTAACCCAATGTGGTAGAATTAATTATAGCAAATCTAATTGGATTATATTATAAGTCCAATTGAGGTATTAAACTAGGTCAAATTAAATTAACCTAGTAGTTCATATAATTTAATTTGAACATTGATTTATGTAATAATTAACCAAGCCCAATGCTTGTTTTAATTAAATGTAACATAGGGTAATTAATATTAGCCCAATGTAATAATTAAATTGAGCCCAAACAAATTTAATTGATGAGCCCAATAGAAATATTAATTTGATCCAATGTGGAGCCCAAATGGAAGTCAAAGTGGTGGTCAATATATATACATTGGTGTATATATATATGAATACTTATATAATGATATAAGATGTAAAAATAAAGCTAAAGTGATGTAATAAAAGAGGAATCCCGAATTTTGGAGGGGGTCCCACATGAAAGGTTGCTTGTTGGTGAATTTGGAGTGTAAAATGTCTCAACAACTCCCCACCAACCCTAGTCATTCCATTGGTCAATCAAAATGTCACTCAATAGGTCATTCAAGCTATAGTAAGCTTGGTTAACCCTTAAATTCACCAACACTAGTTGATTAGTGAAGGTTAATGGTGATTAGGGAGGGTCTATATATAGCATCCATCAACATTTTGTTATGTTTGTTAGTTAGTTTTCAAGAACTCCTAGAGAGAAAGAGAGAGTATTCTAGAGAAAAGCTAGCAAGCTTTGAGAAATGGATGATCCACTAAGGAAAGTTGCTAGAGAATGATCAAGGTGGAGTCACAAGCCTAGCTCCTAGCAAGAGGAAGGAGATCATCCATGTCTAAGAGGTTAAAAAGTACTCAAAACCTTTTTAATTTCATTTTTGTTGTTTAAATAAGTTTTAAACGGTTAAAATATATTTTTAACCGATTAAAACTTGTTTTGATGGTCTAGAAGTCTTTAACTATGTAATATATGTATATTCATAGTTTGATGGGTTTAACATGGGTTTTTATATGTGTTTGTGATGAAAAATTTCATCAAACTCATTGAATAAATTTTTACCGACGAAAACAAGTTAATCTAATACGTAGCAGCCCCTTCACGGAATTACTGTTCACGATCCGTAAGTCGGATTTGTGATCCGTCAATTTTGGGTAATAGATCCATGAAATATGAAGATTCTCCAAGTTGAATGACTAAAATCCGATTTAAAATGAGCAAGTTATGGAATTTTTAGTAAAACACATCCATGTTGAAAAATCAGAAAAATTAGCTACTGATCAGCCCCTTTAACACTGTTTTTCGAGACCTAGACAACTCCAAATTTTGTGTTTGATAAATGAAAACTATAGTTTAGGAAAATACGAGTCCAACGCCTCCGACTGGACCTTAATCGGAGTTGTAGATTTCGTTTTATAATCGTTTCCGTGAAGGACCCCAAAACTGTCCGAAAATCTGAAAAGGCCAAAAATAGTTACTGTTCAGTTTGGTCCAGGGGCAGTTTCGTCCACTTTTATTTCTCTAAAAATTCTGAATATTTTTGGAATGATAGTTTGATGAGCTAACTGAGTCTAGTAAAAAGATGGTGATTTTTGATTGTGTAAAACTCAAGTTATGGATTTTACAATAAAGTGTGATTTTTAGAAATGTATCAAAATAACTTTTTGTGTACAACTCAGAAAAATATGAAATTTATGCAGGAGCTTTTCTATGATAACAGGAACTAATCCTGAAAATTTCATAATATTCTGAAAAAGGAATAATTTATGATAAATGGTGCAAGATCTGATTATTTTGGGCTATTTAAAACTAGTAAATGAATTTTAAAAATTACGAGAAAAATATATGTTCAATATGGAGCTATATCCTGTCAAATACCAGAAAATAACAATTTTTAGAACTAATTTGGTATTTTCATGGAAATGGACTAGTTATGAGTAAATGAATTAATTATGTGATGTGATGTTGAAAATTTAGAAAATAGGATTTATGGCTTGGAAATCCTATATACGGTATACGCAGATTTTTGATGAGGGATTTAGTCATTGTTGATAAAATTTTATGGGTTTGGCATTTTAGAATGATAAAAATGCATTAATTAGTAAAGTGTAAACAATTAAAATAAATTGTTTATAAGTTTAGGAAATGATTAAGATATTATTAAAAGATTAATAATATTAGAGTATGATAATAGTTAAGAATTAAATCATTATTCAATAATTAATAATGATATGTAATTAATTTAAAATATTATTAAAGGATTAATAATATTATTTAGCATTTAATTAACTATTAAATAATAATAGTTAAGAGTTAAATCATTATTAAATAAATAATAATGATAAATAAAGATTTAGAATATTATTAAAGAATTAATAATATTGTTTAACAAGTAATTAACTATTGGGTAATAATAGTTAAGGGTTGAATCGTTATTAAATAATTACTAATGATACGTGAGGATTTCAAATATTATTAAATGATTGATAATAATGAGAAGTCAATTAAAATATTATTAAAGGGTAATAATATTAGCAAGCAATTAAATTATTATTAAAAGATTAATCATAATGATTAAGGTAAACTATTATTAAAAATAAATTAATAATAGTAATGATTATTTAAAGTGTTATTTAACAATTAAATAACATTATAAGTTATTACTAATTGATAGTAAAATTTAAAATATTATCCAAGGTGGGTAATATTATGATAAGTATCGAGATAAATGATGTGATTAAGTTAAACCAAGGGTATGGTCCATTAGTGATTAATTGGTGGATCGACCTAAATAAATATAGGGTCCAAGTTTTAATGCAGTGACATTAATAAATGTCAGAATTGCATAGTTTCGAACAAAAGATTTATGGTGTTGAATATGAAACACTGAGTCAAGTCAAAGAGAGACTAAAATATGAAATTAACCTTATTAAATAAAGGGGATGATAAGAAGAAATAAATATCTTTAAAATAAGATTTAGTATTGAGTCAAACTTTGACTGATATTGTGCACCGTTGATCTCACATACCGTGTAGGTGGTGCAAGGAACGTCAAAGATTAACGTGAGCTGGTTATACAAGTCCAGGCAAGTTTTTCAGAACGTGTTGCATTATGTGCATAATTTATAAGTTTGTTATTAAACTATGATGTGCTCATACGTGGTTATGTGCAAAGATGTGTTAATGTGCTTTTGTGAAATAAGTTGATTTGAACTATTGATATGCGGTAGTTGATTTAAGACAATTGTTCTGCATTGAACTATATGTCATGATAGAGGCTAGGCATGAAGCATAGATTAAATGCGAGGCATGATATGCATGAGAAATGTATGTACTGCAAAGTATAAGATGCATGAAGCATGAAGCATGATTGAACTGCTTTTACGTGTTATGTGAAACTGTTAGACTTGCTGAGCCGTCGTGCTCACCCTTGCTTAAAACAAAACATTACAGAGTAGCTTGAGGAAGCCGATTACTCCGGTAGAGGCAAAGATGAAGATTGACTAACGAGTCATCAAGATTGAAGCATAGGTGCTTTTGTAGTAAAACCTTGCGGTAGACTAATTCATTCACTTGTGTAAGTAGATATGAAGAGTTTATGTTTTGTTGTGCTATAGATTAGCAAACTTAAATTGTTAAGAGAACATTTAAAGATTATTTGAATATCATTTTTCAGACGTTGTCCTTTATGAATAAGGATAATAGGATGGTGTGATTGAGTCATTATACATATGATCTCAAATTGATTGTAATAGAATGTCGTATCATGTATGATATGAAGACATACTAGGAATGTATAAAGATTGCGATTCTGGAATAGAAAGAGATGTTATATAATTGTAAATAAATGATTATTTAGCAATTATAATATTGTTGAAATTCATGAACAATAAGGAAAAGTAGTACTAGTGTTGAACCGGATCCGAGGTTAAAAGAACCCGGATTTGGGGTCGTCACAAGTTGGTATCAGAGCTGATAGGTTATAAACCTTAGGTAAGAGTACCTTAGGCTATAACCGTAGTAGAAGATAAGTAAAATGATAAATGAATAAACTCCGGAAGAGATTAAGTAATAAAAATTGAATTTGAAAAATTCATATATAGAAGATTATCCAAAGATGGATTTCAGAAGATATAAGAGAGATGAAAAAAGTCATGTTGTACCTAATTTGAAGAAGTGATAGAAAATATCTTATGATAAGATTTTGAGAAGCATAAAGAAAATGCTAATAAGGTCATGAAATGATCTAGAGAAATGAACTCGTAATGAGACAGATGTGCTAAAATATGAATGGAGAGAATTCGTATTCAGTTAAGAAAATTAGAAGGTTTGTGGGTTTTTAATTGAGAACTCATATTAGTGGCTGAGTTGTACGATTCCTTGTATGGATTTGTGCTTGGTTTTAGAACCACTTAGCTTCCTATATTAATATAGTAGTTGAGTTTAACAGTTCTTTGTATGGGCAGAGGATTTGTTCTTGGTTTAACGACCGCTTAACTTTCTATATTGATTAGTGGCCGAGTTGACCAATTTCTTGTATGGACAGGAGATTGCGTTTGGTTTGACAACCACTGCAATTCATCAATTTTACCAACTTGAAAATGAGTCGTTTTGGAAATATTTTGATAGATTTAAAAATTTGTTATCCCAGTGTCCACACCATGGAATTGAAAAATGGAGATTGTGTCAAATTGCCTACGAAGGTTTAGATTTTTCCACTAAAACGATGTTAGAGTCAATGTGTCAAAGGAATTTTCTAAAAAATGATGAGGAAAGGGCTTGGGAGTTTTTAAAAGACTTAGCAGAAAAAACCATGCAATGGGAAACCACCCGAAAGACCGATAAATCTAGCTCATTTAGGGGTGTTCATACAATTGACAATTCAATTGCTACCGAAGCTAAGTTGGCAAATGTACTTAAAAGACTTGAGGTTTTAGAAACTAGGGATACATCACCTGTAAACCAACTTGAAGAATTTGACCAAGTCAATGTAATGTCTCAAAGACCTAAGAACGACCCATTTGCACCCACTTATAATCCAGGTTGGAGAAATCATCTTAATTTTGTATGGGACCAAGGATCATACCCAAATAACTCTTCAAATCAGGTTAATCGGTCTCAAAATCAAACTTTTCAACCCTATCAAAAGCCGAATCCTGGTCTGTACCAAAATTCAAATTCAGCAACTCAATGTCCACCAGGTTTCCCTAATGAAAGTGAAAAGAGACTTAGCAATTTAGAGAAAATCATGGAATCTTTAATGAAATCTCAGGAAACTTTAATGAACTCTTAAACTAATTTCATGCAAAACAGTAACCAAGCCATATCTCGGTTAGAGATTCAAATGAGTCAATTGGCCACTATAGTTAGTGAAAGAGAGAAGGGAAAGTTTCATAGCCAACCCGAGACTTCTACTTGACCACTTGTCTGAGGGTGATATGGTGTGGCAAGCTTGTGGGTGAAGGAATATTTTTTCAACAAGGATTCAAAAAGGCTGATTGCGAAAATATTTTCCTTGATCACTGATTATAGCCCTAGGGGTACCAAAGCGAGAAAAAATATTATCTTTCAAAAATTTGACAACAACCTTGTTGTCATTGGTCTTGGTTAGTATAGCTTCTACCCACTTAGACACGTAATCAACTGCAAGTAAAATGTACAGATTGCCAAAAGAATTTGGAAATGGACCCATGAAATCTATCCCCCACACATCAAACAACTCAATGACTAGAATGAGTTGCATTGGCATCATATTCCTCCTAGTGATCCTTCCTAAATGTTGACACCTATTTCAATGGGCACAAAATTCTGTGGCATCCTTGAATAGACTAGGCCAATAAAAACCATACTTGAGAACTTTGGCAGACGTCTTTTTACCTCCAAAATGTCCTCCACAAGCTTGGTCATAACAAAATGATAGGACACTCCTAAACTCATGGTCGGGTACGCATCTCCTAATGATTTGATCAGGGCAATATTTAAACAAATAGGGGTCGTCCCAATAAAAATATTTAACTTGTGAAAGAAATTTTGATCGGCCTTGTTTGGACCAATGGGAAGGAATGTCACTAGTAACTAGGTAGTTCACAATATCAGCAAACCAAGGTGTAGTGGATATGGAGAAAAGTCGTTCATCTGGGAAAAAATCATTTAAAGGCAGTTCAGAATTAGACTCCACAGCTAAACGAGACAAATGATCAGCTACCACATTTTCAGACCCTTTTTTATCCCTTATTTCTAGGTCAAATTCTTGGAGCAATAAGACCCATCGAATTAATCAGGCTTTGGAGTCTTTTTTGGAGAGAAGGTGTCTAAGGGCTGCATGGTCAGTGTAAACGATGATTTTAGACCCAATAAGATAAGATCGAAACTTTTATAGGGTAAAAACTACGGCTAGAAGTTCTTTTTCAGTAGTTGAATAATTCAATTGTGCATCATTCAAAGTCCTACTAGCATAGTATATAACATGGGGAATCTTATTAATTCGTTGCCCTAGAACAGCACCAACTGTATAGTCAGATGCATCACACATTAACTCAAATGGTTGATTCCAATCGGGTGATTTGATGATAGGAGCTGAGGTCAACTCATTTTTAAGTTGTTCGAATGATTGGAAACATTTGTCATGAAATTCAAATTTTGCATCTTTACTTATCTTTACTTAGAAGATTGGTTAAGGGTCTTGCTTTCTTATTGAAATCTTTGATGAATCGCCTATAAAAGCCTGCATGTCCTAGTAATGAACGAATTTCTTTGACTGTCCGAGGTGGTGGAAGATTGGCAATGAGGTCAATTTTGGCTTTATCTACTTCAATTCCCTTTTCAGATATGATATAACCAAGAACAATTCCCTTTTTAACCATGAAATGACATTTTTCCCAATTTAAGATTAAGTTAGTGTCCTTACATCTCTTTAAAACTAAGTCGAGGTAGTGAAGACACTCAGGAAATGTAGACCCAAATATGGAAAAATCATCTATGAAAATCTCTTGAAATTTGTCTATCATGTCAGAAAAAATGTTCATCATGTATCTTTGAAAGGTGGAAGGGGCACTACATAGCCCAAATGGTAGACGACAATATGCGAAAGTTCCATAAGGACAAGTGAATGTGGTCTTTTCCCGAGTATCCATCAAGGAAACAATAGTAAGCATGACCAGCTAACCTTTCTAGGATTTGGTCTATGAAGGGTAAAGGAAAATGATCCTTCCTTGTGGCCTCGTTGAGTTTTCTATAGTCTATGCAAACCCTCCAACCAGATTGGACATGTGACGCCCCGCAAAAATCACCTACTTTAAACCGACCGTGACTCCCGCTCGTCAACGAATAATCTCCACAACATTTAAATAAAGGCGTGTTGTTGAAAAACTCAGTAAATTTAAATTTTTATAACATTTACTTTACCTTGCCTCAGAATCGCAATCTTTACATAAATCCTACAACTCAGATCATTTATATTTTTATGACCTAGTGTATTACAACCATTGTGAGCAAATAAAACTCGCAACCTAACAATAAGTCGACATGACTATCTACTAACCGCTTTTAATTACACGAGTTTACAAAACATTAACACTCGTCTTGATATACAACCACCTTTCACTATTATTACAAGGCTTTAAAACAGGGATAATACCGAATGATAATTACTCCCAACATGGTACGACGTTATCTTTGAACAGTTCTAGTAACGTCTAGAATTATAACTAATCTTCAACACATCTTCATCGCGATTACCAGGATCTTCAAATTTCTCGCTCCTCGCTGAAAATGTTTATTATAGCAAGAGTGAGCACGACGGCTCAGCAAGTCTAACTGCTAACACATAACACGTAGGTCTCATTTAATTTATGTTTTATGCTCTATGCTCCATGCTTTGCATTTATATAGGCATCGTGTTTATCATGCTTTGCATTTATATAATTAACTCATGCTTATCATTCATGTTAATATTTTCAGGTTATATAACTCATATAACACATCTCAACTCATAGCATTCATTAAAATCAGCTATTAACAACATATGACTGTACACAGACACGTTTAAAATCAGTTAGCACATAAAATGAGTGCACACTTAATAGTTTATGCATATAGTAAACAGGTTCGCAAGTATAACACATAGTACTGAAAAACTTGCCTGATAGTCGCATTGACTTACGCTACCAATCTGAAATCCGCGTTCCATCATTAACGCTCAACAAATCGAATTACTGCCTTCGAAAGACCTAATTTGCTTATCTGGCAATTAGTAAAGTACATATGAACTCAGCTGTTATTCATAAAAGGATTGACTCTACAACACAGCATCTCCTATTTATTAACTCATAATTTATAAGACAATATTATCCTCCTTAGATAATATTTTAATTACCGATCAGTATTATTATACATTAATAATACATCACTAAATTTTAAGCTGTACTTAGGTACCTAACAATACCTTAATTGGTTACTAATATTATTAAACCCTTAATAATATTTACCCAATTATCAATATTATTAATCCGTTAATAATATTTAACTACTTACCGTCAATTATAAACCCTTTAATGATAATTTATAATATTGGTAATAACTAAACACTCCAACAATTACCCGTAAATTGTTTACACTTTATTACCTTTAATTCTTTCACATCATTTATTTAATATCATTTAAATAAATAATTAATTCACGTAACTTTACTTGTTTATTTATCTTCACATAAACAATTATTTCCTTAATTACTTCTCATTATTCATTTAATATCATTTAAATAAATAATTAATTCAATTAATTTTACTTGTTTATTTATCTTCACATAAACAATTATTTCCTTAATTGCTTCACATTATTTATTTAATATTATTTAAATAAATAATTAAATTAAATTAACATTACTTGTTATTTATTATCACATAACAATTATCTCATTAACCTTAATTCACTTTAATTATTATTTAATTTAAATAATAATTAATTAATTCTCCTTAATTCCTTTAATGATTATTGAATATTAATACATAATCATTTCTTAATTATTTTAACCTCATTTATTATTTAATATTAATTAAATAATAAATAATTATTTTATTCACTTCATATCCCTTTAATTATTATTTAATATCCTTTAAATAATAATTAAATAATTAATCATCCTTATTTATTAAATAATAAATAATTACCTTATTATCTTTATCTTCCTTTAATTATTATTTAATATCCTTTAAATAATAATTAAATAATTAATCATCCTTATTCATTATTTATTATTAATTAAATAACAAATAATTATTATAGTAACTTTATCTCCCTTTAATTATTATTTATTATTATTTAAATAATAATTAATTAACTATTATCCTTATTCATTATTAAATAATAAATAATTAATATATTAACTTTATTTCCCTTCAATTATTATTTAACATCATTTAAATAATAATTAATTAACTAATTATCCTTATTCATTATTTAATGTTAATTAAATAATAAATAATTACTATTTTAACTTTATTTCCCTTTAATTATTATTTAATATCATTTAAATAATAATTAATTAAATAATTATCCTTATTCATTATTTAATATTATTAGATAATAAATAATTACTATTTTAACTTTATCTCCCTTTAATTATTATTTAATATCATTTGAATAATAATTAATTAACTAATTTATCATAAAAATGACTTTTAATTTACCTTATTTATTATTTATTATAAATAATAAATAATTATTAATTTTGGCTCTCAAATTAATTATATTAATTTTAAAACATTTTGACCCATTTTGGACTTAAATGACCTGACCCGACCCGTCCCGAATGGCCCGACCCGACCCGGATTGAAAAATAACATTTTTCAAAATTTTGGCATCAAAGCCCCGGCTTTCAAAATTGCACTGATTTGAAAGCCCCGGCTTTCAAAACAAAAACCTCATTGGGCGAAATTTTCAGATTTTTCCAATTTTGCCCATTTGATTAAAACTTTCATAAAATCTTCAATATAAGTCCAAATGACCTCAAATTGGTGTCCATGGATTCGTATCTTCTTGAACTACAAGATTCCATCATTGAAACACATTTTTGGACATATTTTGTCACCAAAAAAAATGGGCTTAAAGTGGATTGTTAGGTTTAGGGTTTTGAAAAATGAACTCATTTGGTTCCAAAAATCATAACTTACTCATTTCAACACCTTTTGACATGATTCCAACTAGGTTTTACTTTTTACTTACATATCTAACATATGACAAAGTAAATCACACATACGACTTGTAGGTTTCAAAATGTATAGCCTCGAATCATACGTTCGATTAGGGTTCCGTCGGTAGAAATTGTTTTCAAGCTTCTTGCTAAACTTTTCCTAATAGATACCCATAAATACCCATGTTGAATCCATTGAACCCTAGATTTACTAATCTAGCATGGATATAAACATTTATATCTTTGAAAATGGTTTTCCACCATGGAAATTACCAAAAATACAAATGAAAGCACAAGTTAGGGTTTGTATGAACTTTTTATACCTCTTGGGCTTGTGTGCTAATTTTCCCTTCCTTTCCAAGAATGAGATGAAGCTTGAAGACCACCAAGACCCTCCTAGTTTCCGTGCACTCCTCCTCCAAGTCTCACTTGGTGATTTATTTTTATAGAAGCTCAAGAACACCAAGTGTTCTTTTATTTTCTCTCTAACCTCCTCTCTCTTTTGCTCTCTAGCTCTTTTCTCTCTAGCAACTTGGTAGATGAAAATGAATAATGAGATGAAGTGTAGAGAGAGTAAGATAGTGTATTGATGTTGGTTGATATGTATACTTACAACCATTGTAAGTATACACATCGATTCCTTCACCCAATGAAGCATAGGCCTACTAGACTTGTGCCCCTTTTTCCTTGCTTTTCCCCAAACTTTGAGCCACTAAAAGAAGCAAGAAATCAGCTCCCAATACTCCACTAAAGCTGCCGGCTATGCCCCTCCCAAAGCTCCAACTTTTGTTTATTTTTCCTTTTCTTTTTATTACCCAATTGCGCTAGAAAAATATATATATAAATACATATATATATATATATATATAATCACCCACACATACACTTGGGCCACAATTAAATACTTTACTTGGGCCTTTCCAACATTTGATTAGGACCACAATTAAATAAATGTTTGGGCCATGCATTAATTAATCCAATGGGTTAGGCATTTTAAATCAATTGTGCTACCAATAAATTTATTTAGATAACACACTTGGGCTATCCTTTGGGCCACTAGTTAAAACCATTTGGGCTCAAATAAATAAGTCATTGGACCTCCTATATGACTTGCCATATTCACCATATTGAGCCAATTAAATTATCTCCTAACCAATTTACAAGTCCATTAACAATTAAATTAAATTGGGCTTGTTTAATAAACCAATTTGACAAATCCAAATTATTAATTTCCTAGTGGAATTATATAATATTAATAATCCACTATTAACAATTTTCCAAATGGAAATAAATAACATTTTTAATGTTTAAGCACTCTCATAAATTAATAAGCACATTAATTAATTTATTCCTCCAATTTAACTTGCTAGCTATTTAATCAAATAATTACATAGCTCAATAATCCTATCAACTTTGATATTATACATCCTAGATTGGTCCATTAATTTACTAAATCCATTAATTGAACCTTCCTTAAATTCCTTTAATTATCTCAACATATAATTAAATAAACTCAAGCCATCATGTAATGATTTAATTTAATCGCACAGAAATTTACAATTACTGTTTAATAAATTCATTTATTTATATTAAAATATTCTCTTTTAACCCTAATATTCGTATTAAGTTAAATGCTTAATCATTCCTACGCATTTATCTCTTCCTTAGATTAAATTTTTGACTTACCCAAAAGATGAGTTCATCCTCGGAATTACCACTACCACCACTTGGTTAAGGTTTGGTCCATTTCTAGATCCTTACAACATCTGCCTCTCCGAACAATCTCATCGATTTTCTTAACATGGGCATTGTTTTATAACACTGTCCTAGTCCCTTCGTGACAAGACTCTAATTTATTTTCAGTGATCGTCTATCACTTTACCAGGGTTAGTTTTATATCTAAACCTCAATTTCCCGCTCGAATCCTCGAAAGCTTAAAAATTTCCCAAATCGACTATCTACTACTCCCTCATCCGAGAATTAGTGTAGCCTTAAATCACAATAATCACCTAAGACCATACAAATCAGTCTTATGAATTTCCGGGTCATTACAGGACACGAGTGGGAACTAACTCATTATCTTCATTTAGAATCACAGTTAAGCCAAACTTTTTAGGCACCACCTGAACAGGACTTACCCAAGAGCTATCAGAAATGGGATAAATGATCCCATTATCTAGACATTTAAGAATTTTCTTTCTAACAACCTCTTTTAAAACTGGGTTCAACCGCCTCTGTGGGTCTCTCACGGGTTTAACATCATCTATTAAATGGATCATATGTTGGACAATCGCAGGACTGATCCCCTTAATATCTGTTATGCTCCATCCTATGGCTTATTTGTTCTGTCTAAAGATGGTCAATAATTCTTCCTCTTGTGAGTTTGTTAAATCAGAAGCAATGATCACATGAAGAGTTTTGGAATGACCTAAATAGGCATATTTAAGATCATCAGGAAGAGGTTTGAGTTCTAACTCTGGTGGACTCGGTTCTGAAGATTGTAAAATTGGCTCGATCACAGGTTCCCATTTAGAATACATTGATGTAGAGGGCTCTAACATTTCATTCACCTCATGTACATATTCTGTATCATCCCAATTTTGACCAAAGTGATTTAAACAAAAGTTAAGAATTTCATCTTCCCCATTAAGTTCATTTTCAGACATTTCTTGAATCATGTTTGTTCCAACGGGTTGGTCAGAAAAATCACTAGGTTGTTTTCCCACATTAAACACATTTAAATCAATTATCATGTTCCCAAATGTCAATTTCATTAGTCCATTTCTACAATTGATTAATGCATTAGAGGTTGATAGAAATGGTCTACCTAAAATGACAGGAATTTGACCGTTGGGATTGACAACAGGTTGTGTTTCAAGAACAACAAAATCAACAGGGAACACAAAATCGCCAACCTTAATGAGTACATCTTCAACTATTCCCTTTGGCACTTTGATAGAACGGTCAACTAGCTGGAGTGTGACTCTTGTCTTTTTCAACTCCCCTAAGCCCAATGTTTGGTACACAGAAAATGGTAGAAGGTTAACACTCACTCCTAAATCAAGCAAAGCTTTTTCAATTAAGGTGTCTCCACTTGTGGGAGTCATAGACAATTGCAATTGAATGAGTTGGACGAGATTAGGAATGATGCTTACAAAAATGCTAGAACTTACAAGGAAAAAACAAAAGTGTTTCATGATAAATCAATTTTGCGAAAATCATTTTCACCTGGTCAAAAAGTTCTCTTGTATAACTCTAAGCTACATCTATTTCCTGGAAAATTGCATTCTAGATGGGATGGACCTTTTGTAGTAAAGATAGTTTACCCTCATGGGGCAGTTGATATTGAAAACCCAAAAAGTGGTGAAATTTTCAAAGTTAATGGTCAACGACTCAAACCCTTTTTCGAAATGCCGAACGAACCAAAGGAGGTGTTGGACCTTGTTGACCCACACTATTCCGAATGACTGAAACTGCACTTGTAATTGTAAGTTTTGTATATATATTTTTCTTTTGTAGCGTATTTCCATCCCGTTCATACCTACCATACGAGGTACAATTTTTTTTATTTCTTTGTTCTCTATTCTTCATTTGGATACATTGAGGACAATGCATGATTTAGGTATAGGGGGAATTTAACATTTTTATTTATGTATTGCATTTTTTTTTATTAGCATTTTTTTTATTTATTTTTTAGGAAACTAATTCTTTTTACATTAAAAAAAATGAAAAAATGAAAAAAATTGTTTGACTTTTTATGAGTTGGATTAATTCTACTAAGTGTCTGTGGAGTAAATTTTTTTTGAGTAGGATTAAAAGATTTAGAATGCTTGAACCTTTGATAAGATACAAAGTCCTAGTTTGAAATGCCATCTTGAATAAAATTAAAATATACATGCATTTTTGCACTTCACGTTCGCACTAATTCTTAGTTGTGGGGTATAAACTATGAGTCAAGTAATTTCAAGAAAAAAAATTAGAAATAAAAAATAATAATGCAATGAGATGGAGCGTAAAACGCACTCGTTGTAAATAAAAATAGGAAAAAGAATCAACGAGATGGAGCGTAAAACGCACTTGTTGTAAGAGAAAAAAATTGAAAAAATAATAAATACTGTTTCAATATCCATTGAATAAAAGAAAAATCAAGCTGAAAAGTATGATGGATATAAGTAGTTTGACTAGTCTGATTTTTGCGGCCTTTGTTACTCGAGTTAGTAAGCCCTTAGGGGTGTCTTTACACCTAGTGCCCTAAAGCCAACTGGTTTGGGAGTCATTGGTCAAATGCTCGTTACATGGGTAACTCTGAAAAGCCTAAGAAAAATAGACATTGCACAAGTCAAGAATAAAAAAAAATAGAAAAAGAAAATATTGAGTTTGTTTGATTTTCACGGTAAAAGTCCCTACTAAGAGTTACATCACATACACATGCATGCATCACATATAATTAATTTTATGAAGGATGGTGTCTAGAATGAAGATAGAGTATTCTTGATAAGGTGAAAGTGTGACTTTGAATTTGATCTTGCTTATGTGTAATGCCCATGGATAATTAGAAGTTTTCTTTCGATTTCATAATTGGTTAAACTCAAAAAGATTTTTATTTTATTTTGAATTTTGTGGGTATATTCACTGCAAACCCTCACGAGACACAACTCGTCCACTTGGACTAACCTTGGGGTTTAAAAGTTTATTGCACATGCTAAGTGCAATCATTTTTCCTATGAAAATAGGGTAGTTTTGATTTTATTTTATTTTTATTTTCTTTTTTGTTTTACTCGAGGACGAGTAAAAGCTAGATATGGGGGTATTTGATAGACACGTAATTGTGCTTTTTAATATTCTCATGTTTATTATTTTATATGTTTATTTTATTTAATTAATATATTTTATTCTGTTTTTCAGGAAATAAATAAACAATTGAAGTTGAGTTGGAAAATGATTCTAAAAACTTTCAAGTTGATTTTTGTTTGGACTCCAATATTACCATGTAGAAGTTGAAATCAAGAAGGAAAGAAGAGTCCAAGCTATTCCAAATTAGATTAGGGTTTAGTTTATTTTCTCTATAAATAAGAGTCTTGTTTTAGAGAAAAGAGGGAGGTCATAGTTTATTTTCTTTTTCTGTCTTTTGGGTTCGGTAGAAGCTTAGAGTATTTGGTTTATTCTTTTCCTACTTTATGTGCCGCAACTTTTGCTAGGAAATTGTCTGGGAGTTTGTTACTTGATTTACATTCTTCATTAGTATAATATAAGTTTATTTTTAATTATTGTTCAATTAGTTTTAATTTATTTAATGCAATTTATATTAATAGTTTTAGTTTTGTTTTTCTTTATTATAAATTTCATGGCTAGCTAAATTTTTAATACCTAGGATGACGATGAAATTAAATATTGCATATTAATATATTCTTTCCGTTCCGATATTAATGTCTAATTGTTTATTCATTCAATTTTACCTTCGCGCATAATTTGCTTTGATTCTAAATTAATTGCGAGGTTTTGATAGGTTATTGTTAAGATATGAGTTTTTCATAATTCATGCTTGCTCGATGAAGTTTTGATCAGTTATAGTTAATCTTTAAATTTTCATAATCTATGCTTTGCCATATTAATTATATGAATCACTATTTTTAAGGGAAGAAAAAATAATTGGAAATTAATTAAGGAAAGGAAGAATTTAATTATTATGTTAGTATTTAATGAATTCGGATTCCTAGGTAGTTTTTCTCATTATTAGTTTTCGTTATTAATTTTTAATTTGCAATATTTAGTTAATTAATCATCTCCATCACTTTTTATTTCTAATTTGTTTGAAATATAAATTAAGGGAACATTAAAATTAATTTAGTCTCTATGGTTCGGCCTGTACTTGCCCGTTCTTCAATTTGATGCTGTGCACTTGCAGTTACTATTTTTTATCACATCATATGTCTTAAAATAATAAGTTGTTAGAATAATAATGGTGACATTATGACATTCAAAAAGGTTAATTGCATATTGAATTCTGAAATATATACACTTTTACACTTTATATTTCGAGGTTTAAAAATTCTCATTCCGCTACTTAAAGTACCGTTAAATAATCATTACTGACCCTTTTGTTATTTTCGACAAAAAAAAGTGATCGGAAATTATCACGTGTTTTGATAAGGAGAGTATAATTATAATTTAACCGTATATTTATATATTTGACTATATAAAAATCATTTTAAATCAAGTTAATTTAACTAATACATTTTTAATTACAAGCTCAAACTCAAACTAATTCGAAATTAAAAACATTAAACTCGTAGAAAAGATTAAATAAAGAAGAAGAAAACCCAACAACACAAGAACACTACTATTATTCTCTCTCTAGAACTCCAAACCCAAAAGAAAAAGAGATGGAAAACACTTATCCAAATCCCCCAAGTCAACGACTTCGTTATCAAAATCAACTCAACACCTATATTCATAATACGTCATCTAAGACCTATTTTTCTGCCTAGCCTTCAATGATGGTTGTGTTATGTATGTATACCAACTCTTTTACTCTTTTTTAAGTATGTAAAAATGAGACAATCTACAACTTCCATTACAATGTTTGATGAATTTTTGGGATAGGGAAGGAGACGACAACGAGAATGGGACGAAGAGAGTTATAAGAAAGTGGAAGGAGACGTGAATTCCCCTGCTCAACTTTGTTAAAATAGTCTAATCATAGCAAAAACTTAATCAACCACACCCAATAGCGAATCCAGCATCCAATAGACCTACTAGATCTACTACCTTAGAGCAATAAATATATATGAAAATAAAAGCAATGAAGTGGAGGAAAATAAATGGGTTGGTTTTTTTTTTCTTAGATGAGAATGAACATGGGGATGGGGATGATGAATAAATTGGTTGTTTTCTTCTTCCCTAATCTTCTTACTTCTCTAACTTAAATCTCGTTCTCTCATTATTGATTCACCATTATAGATCTGGAACTTGTGCTGTTGGATTGTATGGATTATGATATTAGGCAATTTGTTAGTTGAATATAATATTATTTGAAGATCAATGGTTTTTGAATTTTGAATTTTTTGTATTTAATGAGTAGATGATGATGAATGGTTTTGAAGATTTTTAGGGTTTTTGGATTCCATTTGAAGACGTGGAATATAAGAAAAATATATTAATTTTATTTATTTATAAAACACTTGTATATAATTTTGATTCTTTTATCTTGAATTTGTTTTTTGATATTTTTAATTATTTATATGGGCTAATTATTTTATTTGGATAACCAGCGAAGATAATAACTTATTTGGGTTAATTAATGAAGTGTATAATATTTATAAATAATTATCATTAGTTAATATTTTGCATTTTATTTAGTTAGTTTTCTTTTGTGTTTATCTTGTATTTGTATTATTTTCTTTAGTTAAATACGATCAATGTGTATATTTATTCCACATGGGGACACGTGCTCATTTTATGGCAAAATAAATGATCGAAAATCTGAATATGATTTATCGTGGTTAATTAATTGATAGCGGGATGCGAGTTTTTAAAGTTCAAGATACGAAGTGTAAATAAGTGTATACTTCGAGGTTTGATGTGCAATTAACCCGATAAAAATAGAGTCAAGGAGAGTGGGATGGTTAAATTTTAATTTCATAAGACAAAAAGGGATAGCAATAATACAAAACATAGATTCCCAAATGAAGAACACCCCAAAGCTAATCAACACAATACATCATAGGACGCACAACAATTCCCCTTCAAAGATTGAACAATATCCAAGTACAAAACATAGATTCCCAAAGGAAGAACACCCCAAAGCTAATCAACACAGTACATCATAGGACGTACACCAATTCCTCTTCAAAGATTGAACAGTATCCAAGTATCAAATGAAGGCAAGAAAGAAGTAGTCTAGTGAATTGGAGTTGACCCCCAAATGTTGATGACGAAGTTCAGCATGATTGGTTATGGGTTTGGACTATTCATATAATAAGACTTTTGGTTTTGGGGCCATTTAATTGATTTTTGTTTAATTTCTTGAAACGATGATGCTCTTAAATTTACTTTTACCAAAACTTTTTCTTGATTTTCTAATTGTATAATCCCTCTAGTTTGGAATGTTGGGAATTATGTCGACGTAAATCAAACAATATATAATAAAGAGAGAATAACAACACAAGTTTTAATGTGAAAAATTTTTAAAGGAAAAAATCACAGGTCAAACTCCGAATCTCCAATGTCACAATAATAATGGGTTTACAATATTCTTCCAAGTGTTACACTCAAAAACTTGAGATTATACAATACCGCAACATAATTTTTTGCATAGACTAAAAGCTACAAAACTTTTTTTTTCCCATAATACAACTTTTTTTAATGGAATATAAAAATTGCAAAAAATAACCCATTCCTCACACAAATACAAAACTCACTCATACACTCTCTCAACTCTTATGATACTACATAACTTTTAGTTTTGCTACATTTTATTAATTTAAAAACAAAATATAATATTTATGTAGTATATAATTAAATTTATTGTCTAATACAATATTTTATTATATTATATCACATTTCTTGCAAGCTACTCGCACGAAAGAGATTTCAAAATATTTTGAATTTAAAGTAAAAAAAATTCATGTAAAATGCATAATTATTAGTACATTTTTTTTTAATTTCAAAATAAGACATCTCAACATAGATAGCTCAAAAAATCTAAATCATAACAAAAAATAAAATAACTTAAAGAATAAAAAGATTTGAAAAATAAAAAAATCAGTATTAAAAATAAATAATTAATAAATAAAATTTTTAAAAAGTCCAAAATATTAACATGTAAAAAAAAAATAGCACGTTAAGTCAAAGTTAATATTACTCAAATGGCATTTATTTACATATTAATGTTTTTTAATGAATCCACGTCTGAATTGATATAAGGTAAAAATTATTTCTTAAAACTTTGCTTGCCTCGTAATGACTCTTAATCGGTAAGATGTAAAATTAAATCTAAATCATTAAGAACAGTCTCTTAATGATTTTTTTTTTTATATAAATATATTTAACAATATTATCCACTCATTTTTATTAAATTGAATATTTAAAATTATTAAATAAAATTTTACCTTTCAGAATGGTAAAATAATATCATTAAAAAACAACTCACTTTTTAGTTATCAAACAATTTTTTAGATTAAGAGAATCTAATTTATTAAAATATCCTAACTATTATAATCTTAATTATTTAGTTTTATCAAATACAACCTTAATCTATTCAAATTACTATATAAAAAAACATTAATAGAAAATAAATACAAAATTTAAGAATTAAGAATAAAACCATCGGACGGGTAATTAAAAGAATAAAAATTAGGTATTTTAAGCTCCAGAATACTTGCTTATTTCATTTTTGAAATAGAATATCGATTACAATTTACGGAATACAAAAACAAAGGCTTGTTAAACTTACAAGGACAGCTCTACAAGCAGCTGCCTAATTTTATCATTATTCCTGTAATTGCTCCAAACTTTACCCAAACAAGATATGCGTAGATCATTGAACATATTAATGCATAAAAGCTATATTTACAAGTCTCTTCCTTGGTATTGTTAAACAATTGTATCAAGAGGAATTCTTTCACTCTGTCTGGAAATCCTTTCGATAGGACAGATTTTTTGTGGCATAGTCATTCCCCCAGAAACAATTATCTCTGTGTTATCAAAACAAAGATGTGAGATAGATGCGAAACCATGCAAATGACACAATTAAAATACGAAATTCAAAAATTAAGGTATTTTAAAAAAGAAGGGCAATTAAGACAATTCATATTGCTGTTGTTTATAACTTGCTCCTCCCCCCTTCCCTCCCTTCCTGTTTTCAGGCCATGCAGTAGAGTTCTACTTATCATGATTCATCGGACATCAAATTCAGAAAGATTTGCATGACAGTTTTTCTTCAGCTGCCTAAAGTGAATGACAGCCATATATGCTGTCAGAATTACGAGGGTGCAAATTCTTGTTATGTATCATAAGGCACTCACAATAGATCATTTTATCCTACATTAATTTACAGATCACAGATTTAGGGAGGGTAACTGGAGGAGGAACAAAAAAAATGTCTCAGCATCATGCATGCCAAATAGATCTATAAAAATTATAGCTATGCAGAATATTGGTATGTAGTAGAGGAGAATAGAGAAGTCATCACCCAACTCTTAAGTAGAACAACAAATTTAACATGCAGAAATGCTGCGACAAAACCTTAATCTAGCTTAGTCCTTGATGAGCGAACATACATTGTTAGCAGATTTCAAACTAATCTCATTCTTAGGGGTGATTAAATAGGAGTTTGACACTCGGAACTATTTTAACCTCAGTTTCCATACTATATCATTCCACTTCAATTCAAGTATAGAACTTTGATGTTTTTGAGTTGTATAAAGTTATTTCAAACAAGGGGCACAAATATAGAAATTATAGAAGTTGCTGCTGTAGAAAAATTGTATCAGACAGATGGTTTGACAAAATGCAGAAAGCACTAGAATCTAGATCATGGATAGTTAACACAGAAAACATTAGTTGTTAGAATAGAGTTTATATGCACTACATATCATACCAATGCCTTCACGAATTGTCAGATTTGGTCGTATGATATCCTTGGAGCTAACCAAAAATATATCACCAAGATACACATGGTTTGTTGGGACAAAAATACTACACAACTCTTCATCCCCATCATCTTTCTGCATTCATAACAAAAAATCAAAAGCAAAAAGAAATAGTTAGTGACAAGTATAGTATCAAACTTTTAAATATAAAATGTCCATGAAACCCAGATCTTGGATATGCACACAAGTTGAAAATTAGAAATTACACGTTTTCATCGCTTACAAGGACTGGTTCAGATAGCGTTAAAGAAAGAAAGTTCAGAAATTTTGTGAAATGATTTGGTAATGACTAAAAGAAACAATGGCAAATACCAGTAATTGCAGGCCCCTAACAAGAACCAGAGAACATACTTTTGAGGTGATGGGCAAGTTCAACATAGTGAAGCTATGATTATATTCAGTTGAGAATCAGAGCTATAGCAGACCATCAAAGTGAGTCATAGAATGCTTGAATGTGTTGCTTAAAAGGAATCAACTTTATAACAGATGGTACCTGGAGGGTGACAGAAGATGTGATAAAGCCAAATGCATATTCTCCCACACGTGGATGACGGATAATTGCCACCTCTTTAAAAGCAGATGTATTTTGGTCTGTAATTGAACATAAAGGTGTATATTAGTTTAAAAGATTAAATGATGGTTTTTTTAGAAGATGTAAGCTTATCTCTGTTTTGGAAACATGGAAAATTTGATAAAGCCACACCACTCCATTTGTATAATATAAGAAGCATCATAAATGTCGAAAATTCTGTTACTGGTCATAATGCAGTCATATTACCGATTGTAGAAAATCATGTGTAAATTCCAGCCACCAAATAATTGTGATCTCGACTCTTAAATCTAGCTTCCAAAAGTCTCTTAGGTGCTGTTTGGTTGGACGGAATTGCAGTTGGACCGGAATGCCTAGCATTCCACTCCCATGTTTGGTCTTTATACATTTGAATGGGCATTCCTGGAAGAGGTTGGTAATGGGCATTTCAATGAGCAAGGGGGAATGAGACTAAAAATGTTGGGACAAAGATGCCCTCACCAGTATATATATACATAGATATTAGGATGGCGTGGTTAGGGGTGTAAACGAATCCGAATATAGTAGTATCCGTATTCGAAAAATTAATTCGCTATCCGTATTCGTATCCGGTATTCGAAATAATATCCGTTTCCGTTTATTTTATTCGAATAAACAGATTATTCGAATATTCGAGTATCCGGATTCGTTTATCAGTCACCTAATATAAAATTCATTCAAATTATTTACAAAAAATTGAATAATTACTCATAACCAATCACAATTTAAAGTTTCAACCATACATATTAATGAATGAATGTTAATTTATTTATTTTTAATAAATACAATAATCAATGCTCGAAATTAGAATTCAAATAAGGTTTATTATTTTTAAAATTCAAAATGATTGCTCTACTTATTAATGTTTAGATGTCCATTAATAAGTAGATGTCCATTTTATGTGTTAATTTAGAGTAATACTGTAGTGTGTATGAATATTTATAAATTATAATTATAACATTTAAATAATATTTATAACATTTATAACACTTGTTAAATGATACATTTTAGATATATTGTAACACTATATATAACTAGAATAAGGAAAAAAATAATGAGTTTTAAAGTATAGTTCATTAATGAATGAATATTAATTAATTTATTTTTAATAAATACAATAATCAACGCTCTAAATTACAATTCAAATAAGTTTTCATTATTTTTTAAATTCAAAATGAATGCTCTACATATTAATGATATTAATGTTTAGATGTCCATTAATAAGTAGATGTCCATTTTATGTGTTAATTTGGAGTAATCCTGTAGTGTTTATGAATATTTATAATCTATAATTATAACATTTAAATAATATTTATAACACTTGTTAAATGATACATTTTAGATATATTGTAACACTATATATAACTAGAATAAGGGGAAAAAATAATGAGTTTTAAAGTATAGTTCATTAATGAATGAATGAATGTTATTTAATTTATTTTTAATAAATACAATAATCAATGCACTAAATTACAATTCAAATAAGTTTTTATTATTTTTGAAATCCTAAATTTCAAAATGAATGCTCTACTTATTAAAGTTTAAATGTCCATTAATAAGTTGATGTCTATTTTATGTGTGTGGAGTAATATTGTAGTGTGTATGAATATTTATAATCTATAATTAAAATATTTAAATGATATTTATAACATTTATAACACTTGTTAAATGATCCAAAAGTTATGTTGTAACACTTGTTAAATGATACATTTTATATATTTTAACTTTATAATTGTAAAAATCTATTAACTATACTTAAATCAATTTATTTCAGTTTATTAATATTATAATAAAAGTGTTATTTCCTACTTTTTAGAAGTAAAATGACATATTTTAAAATAATTTTCGTATGATAGTGAAAACTAATTATTATATAAGGAAGACCACTTTAAAAAGATTTATTTTGCTTATTATATATATAAGTTATTTGGATATGGATCCGAATTCGGATATCGGATTCTGGATATCCGCCGGATATATTTACGGTCAGATGTTAAACGAATACGAATATGCTTATATCCGTATTTGTATCCGTTTATTTGCGGATATCTTTAACCGAATACAGATATATTTGTTTTTTTCGAATGCGAATAATATCCGTTTTTTTCCGAATACAGATGTGAACGAATACGAATTTTCCGGTTACCATTTACAACCCTAGGTGTGGTCCTACTAGATAAATTCCCAACAAGCCATTTAGAAACAATCCGCACAATAGTTATGCACACTGGCCAAAAACCTAACATAAGTCCCACTACCTTCCGTACAATAATTGTGCAGACTCTCTCTTTCTCTCTAGTGGGTCTGGAATATAGCCAAGTAAAAACTCTTCATTCCATCACCCATGGATGTAATGTACTTTTTAGATTTAAAAAGGATCAAATGTTTGGTTCATGCACATGAATTGGATTTCAATTTTATGGAATCAATAGATCTAGATGCTTCAACATTCACTTGCAAGAGTTATGCTCAAGTAAACACTCTCTCTTTATCTTCAATCTTGTTTTATTTTACTCATTCGTCTCATCTTTAATAACAAAGTAATATATAGATTATCTTTGATTTTCTTTGTGAATTCAACTAATATTGTTTTGAAAAAGTGTGAGATGCTTCAGATCAACTACAATGCTACAAGGGGATACAAATTCGTGAACAAAAAGAGCAGGCAAAAATGGTGTTATATATTAATTTAGAAGAACAAAGGATAAAAAAGATACGAGGGTGAGTAAGATTAGAGAAATAATGAGATGGGACAAAAATGGTGCAGTTTTCAAATTTTCTTAATGCTTTGATTTCCGTAGTGGTTCAAAACAGAGGCCATGAGAGAAAAAAGAGGTTTCTGGTATAAAGGTTAGTCATCCGCTTAATAATTGTGTGGACAGCTTAATTACATTTTGCTGAAATTTTCTTCCATCCGCATAATTATTATGCGGATCGTGACTATTTTATATTAAAGGGTTTTTTTGGGAATAGGCAAGTGGGACCATAGTCCATGTAACAATTTGCGGTTGTCCTAATAATTATGGCCATTTGTATATGATCTGGACAGTTCAAGATAGGTTGGAAGGCTATAACCTCCCAACCAATTTTGGACGTGAATCAGTCCCTATGTATATACACACATATATATATAATTACATAAATTTTATATTAATATACATTATATTTATATATAACATATATTTATGTTTGATCCAAGAAAACATTTTCATAAACCATTAGTCTGGCTAGTCATATCATAATGTTGTATTCTCATATATAAAGTATCTTAAGAAGTTATGCATGCACAGAAACTTGAATTGCATTACGATTACTATTAGCTAATAAATTTATTAGACAGGGTGTAGAAAATTGCTTGCAGTTCATGTATAATTAGTCAGTAATCAGATAAAAGATGTTTTGGTAGTAGGTTTTTTAAAAGAAAAACAAAAAAATGAGTTTTGGGGGGATAAAGTTACAAAATGGTTCCTAATTTCCAACTATTAATAGTTACTCTTATAATTTACACACGTAAACCAATGAAGGAGTCATTGTTAATGAGAGAAAATTTGTACCATTCTTACTCATAATCCCTCGATGAAAGCAATTATTTGTTTGATCAGGACTAAGTTAAAATGAACATAGATGCGAGTTGATGGGCTCAGTACAACCCACCATCATGGCACCAGCCTCGTGCAACACTAAGCAACAGAAATGATGAATAAGGGGTGTTGCACTAATGCCAAAGCATGGGTTGTGGACAGATGCCAGTCTATGTCAGTGTATGCCAGCCTACCGTACTGAGCATGCAAAAAAGTGCAGTTTGAATTTCCTAAATTAGGGGTGAGATTATCATTATTTAGGAAAAATGTATTTTTTTTACCTGGAGAAATTGAAGCACTAATCTGCTTGGAGGCCGAGTATATATGCTTCACAAATGGCATTTTCTTTATAATCCATTCCCCAATCCAGAAAACAGTTGCACCCATCCATGATGACACGAAAACACCAATAAAGAACACAAAAAGTAAAGACGTGATAAATCCAAGCCCTGCATCACAAACCCATTGCTTGAAGCTAATAAACATTAAACAGATCCAAACAGGAATATTTAGATCATTTCCAACTGCATTCTTCATCATAACACAGTTTTTAATGTATGAAAGGCATAGAGTACAAGCTACTTAAGGAGTTAAGGTTGATAGAATAAATAGAAAACATACTCCAGGCATCAAAGAACTGTAGACATTTTCAAGGGTAAGTCATTGATCTCTATATATTAAACACACTACACATCTTAAACTAAAGTAAAACCAAAAAAACAACCTGTGATTATACCGATTTCCAGGTCAACACCTGTGGCCTGGAAACTACTATTTCACCATATGTGGTTTAACATCCATTTCAAGGTTACCTCATTTCCATCCATTTTAAGAGCAAGTGAACTTCACTTGCCAAAAAACAAGTGTTGTCCAACAATAATATTGAAGTTCCAAATGATAATACTACCCCCCAACTCTCCATCAAAAATAATAGTGGGATAAATGGTGCCTAGGAAAAGCCAATCATTTCAGTTCTCCCTTTAATGTGTTATCAGTGTACCTAATGAACTTGGTCAGCTTGTCCAGCATTGCAGGGAAGTTTAAATAAAATTTATTCCAGTAATGAATCTAACACTACTCTAATCTTGGCTGCTCTATTGGTTTTCCATCATTGCCTTTTCATACTCTTTTGTGTCTCTTATGATCTTAACTTCCCAAAGCAAAAAACTAAATTATAAACAAAAATATATAATTTTTTCTTCTTTAAAAAAAGGCCGCACAAATTCAACATTCTAAATATAAATTTGAGGCATTACATTATAAAAGGAACCAAGAGATAATGCATTTGAAACATACCGAATATATCTATGCCTAGATTCTCATATAACGGGCTAAAGAAACCATCAACAAACTGAATAAACCACCATGTCACGAAAAATGTAACTGCAACAGGGAAGAGAACGACACTGCAATTTCAAAATTAATCCAATCTTAGCTTAGAAGATTAACATAATTCAGTAAAAGATTACAAGATCCCAGCAAAAGAGAAACTAATCACCATCCAGTCATGAACTTCTTTGAGACCCAACTTTGAAGAACAAAACAGCAAGCCTGAGAAACAAATAAGATATAAAACAATCATAGTCCGTTTCACAAACAAAATATTCACATAAAAAGTATGCTTTGTGGAGGGGAAATAAAATCAATCTAGCTTTATTTTTGGCATTACATGATTCGACAAACATATGATTTTGAAAACAGTGGCGGACGCAAGATTTTTTACAAGGGTGGGCACTCTTTTAATTAAACCCTAAAATTCATCAAATACAAATTTCGATTAAAAATACATAAAAGTAACTACAAAATCATTCTTTGAGGCTTTATTTCTTGAAATCGTTTCATAATCACCTCATTTTCAACGGTTTCAAATACATCTTTTTCAATGTAAGTGATCAAACAGTCATATTCATCCATTCATCCCCCATCCGATTACGAAGTGAAGTCTTGATGATTTTCATCACCAAAAATGCCCTCTCGACAATTGTGGTTGCAACCGGTAAAATCAATGAGAATTTAACAAGCAAATAAACTAAGGGATACACTAAATCCTTCTCCTTTTCAACCATCTTTTGAGCAAGCTCACTAATGCTTTGCAGATTTGCAAAATCTGGATTTCTTCTTGCAACAAAAATGTAGTTGTCAAGTTGGTCTAAAAGCATAAAAATATCTCTAACATTAAATTTCGAAGGGTAAAAGCCCACAAACTCTAACAATTTACGATTATCAAATGCCACAGATCAAGACACGCCATAGATGATAGCAACTTCAAATTAACATTGTTGAAACGATCATTCAATTCTTGAAGCTGAGTATATCACCGCATAAAATATTTCAACCTTATAATGATGAAGATGTGTTATTTTTCCAATTCTACATTTTTCTCTCCCTTGAACCGCAAGGATACTTTCCATGTTTGAGACTACTATGTCGTGTTTAACACAAAAATCACAAGTTTTTTCAAGCAAAACATCCCACCCATTTTCTCTCAAATCTTGGATATCTCCACTAGAGTCATAGCATTCATAAGATCTTGATCTTTTCTCTGCAATACTTATGATAAATCATTCGTAATTCCTAACATTTTGCTCATTAAATGCAAGAACAATACAAACTCAAAAGTTTGCATATTTTTCAAAAGCCCAAAAGCTTCACTCATTTTCTCTATAGTTGGACCATATTTCTATATAATTTCCAATATATCAAGTGTTGGGTTGAACAAAATTGTCGAACTCATTAAAGTACCATAATGTGAATCCCAACAGGTGTCCTCTGGTTGTTTCAAATTAAATTCTTGATTCAAATCTTGGTCGTTTTGAAGATCTCCACTTGTAATACCATTAACTACTTGTTCTACTTGTTTCACTCTCAGAAGATTCTTTCTTTTGCAAGAAGCCCCAGCAACATTACACAACAAGGAAAGATGATCAAAAAAGTAACTAAGTGGCTGAACTTTTCTTACACATGCTACTAGAGCCAACTAAATATGATGAGCAAAACAATAACATAGAAAGTACTTCTATTTTCTTCCAAAATCAAGCTTTTAAGAGCATTAAACTGACGTTGCGTGTTGCTAGCTCCATCATATCCTTGACCACGAACATGTGGCAAACTCAAACCATGTGTGCTAAAGATAAGCTCTATAGCACCTTTAAGTGATATAGCTGTAGTGTCGTCTGGAATATGAACAATGCCAAGAAAATGTTCAATGATGCACCCTTTCTTATCCACATATCGTAAGGCAATGGCCATTTGTTCCTTAGTTGATGCATCCCTCACATCAACTAAAAGTACAAATAAATCATCCCAATATTTGCAACAATGGATTGAGTGGTCAAAACAGAAGCGGCATTTGCAATATCTTTTTGGATTGAAGGTGCTACCATTTTGTGATTTTCGGGAGCATTCTTTAAGGAAACTTTCTTTATCTTTTCATTGTGTTTGCAAAGGAACTTCAAAAGTTCAAGAAAATTTCCTTGATTCCTTGAGATATTTGTCTCATCATGTCCACGAAAAGTAAATCATTGACATAAAAAAATCTTATGCATTCGATGGACGCATTCAAATAGATACGATAATCAAGTTTAGATTGGTTAGAAATATCATAAATCACAATATCAATATGTTGTTTCCAATTCATCAAATCTTGACTTGCACTGTAGCATAAATTGTGAATACTATCATGATTTCCTAAATGTTGATTCAACTTGTCCTTTCTTTTCCAATTTCTAAACCCTTCGTCGATAAATGTATCATGACCGCCACGCCCATCACCATGTTCACATCTGAATAAATAACAATACATACAGAACATTGCATCCTTAAATTCAATATACTCCAACCAACTACAAAATTCAGTGTTCCATTGTGGATTAAATCTACAGTTCTTCCCTCCAAATTCTATTTGAGGAAAGAAAGTTAACAAGTTTTGGTTGATAAGGGCCATTAACCAAGTATGCCCTTCAAATATTCTGTCTCTTCAGCATTACAAGCAATGCTAGTGATCGGACACCTTTTACCTGGATCAGTCACAAATGTATCCTCATCAAATTCTATGATCGGGTTCTTATTTTGTGGAGTAGTTTCACTAGGTTGCTCATGGACCGAGACATTACTAACTGACTCTCGAGTAACTTCAACAGAAGAAGATTCGGATTAAGGACGTTTATTAGTACTAGATCTTGATAAGTAATCATTATATTTCTATTCATCCTGATTCAAATATCAAAAATAAATTCACAAACTAAAAAATAAATTTATAATATGAACAAATCTAACACCCACTTGTTTAGCCTCAAATCAAAATTATATATTCACTATTCATGCCTCTATTAATTTAAATACAATATCAAATAATACATATACTAAAAGGTTGAATATTTACTAAAAGTTAAAGATCATATATGGTTGTTCTAATTAGCATGAATGAATAAAAATAAATAAGAAACAAAACTAACTAATTCACCACTCATGGACAATTAATAAAAAAAATTGAAAAAAGGTTAATGATATTAAACCTTAACCCTAAAATTTGGGGGAATCCAAATACACTCATGAAAACAAAAATTAAAACTAGAATTTGAAAAAGAATAATAGAAATACCTAGTTATTGATCATTTGATTTAAAAAATTGGGAAATTTTGAGAAAGATTTGAGACATACCTTGATGTTATTTAG
The DNA here is from genome assembly GCA_947179155.2 of Hedera helix. Classification (NCBI taxonomy): domain Eukaryota; kingdom Viridiplantae; phylum Streptophyta; class Magnoliopsida; order Apiales; family Araliaceae; genus Hedera; species Hedera helix. The sequence continues at coordinate 31,472,614 of OX359270.1, forward strand.
TTTTAAACTATATAGAAATCCCAAATTCGGTAGGCATGAGCTATATTTGGCCTTGAGTTTACAGTCCCCTCCACTCAGTGTAATAACCCAGGTCAAATTCTGAATCCAAATCAAATCATAGCACAATAAGGCCCAATGTATTTTCTCAATAATATCTTCTTGGGTGATTTTAGCCCTTCACAGACTCACCTAAAATGTCATGACTGAAGGTATTAATGATAGCAGCTTGAGTTTTTATATACAAATCCAAATATCTCATATTAACCGATATGGAACTGGAGTGTACAAACTCCCCCACTTAAATACTTGACGTCCTAGTCAAGTCGAACACATATCTATACATGGCGAATCCACACAAGACCCAAAAACTTTACTTCTCTAATACCAGCGGCCTATTAGGCCTGTCGGCTCTAATAAGTGATACCATATGTAACAACCCGGGTTAAATCTCGAGTTTGAATCAAATCATAGCACAATAAGACCCAATGCGCTTAGTATTTTCTTGGGTTATCTTTAACCCATCACATGTTTACCTAAAATGTCATGATTGAAGGTATTAAAGATAGTAACTTGAGTTCTTACATACACATCTAAATATCCCATATTAACTAATGCGGGACTGAGGTGTTACACTTAGATTCAGAGAGAGCAACCGCAACACCTTCCTCTTCTTCCGAATTCCGTTCAACTTCAACCCGTTCTCTTTTCTTTTTTCCCTCTTGTCTGTCTCGTGCCTTTCTTTCTCTCAACTTTTGTGTTATTTCCTTCCCGTGCTCTCTTTTTTCCTACCTGCTACTATAAGTTGAGATTTTTTTAAAGGAGGGGGGGACCATTTACTATACTACCCCTACCCTTATAAAGATTTCCAAAATTCAAGGGTGGCCACTTGCCCCCCTTGCCTAAGTGTCCATCCGCTCATGTTTGGAAAGTCTTTATTAACAAGCACCAGCACATCATGCATGCCCTTTAGATATATATTATCAGATAATTCACATTTTTGCATGCACCAAAAAGGATTAGTTGATTGTATTCTTGAAACCATTCTATTGCCATTACATTAACTGAACAAACTAATAACCCTAGAGATGGTCATCACCTTTTACAGGCTCTGAAGAATACACCACCCCACTTGGCTAAAGAAGGGAAAAAACATAAAATAAGTTTTAAAACCGTCTCTTTTTTTTCACATCCTCGTTCCTCCTTCTTTCCCGATACTCCAGCTTGTAATGGTACGGAACTAGCTTTCCCAATCAATCAATTCAAATTAATGTGAAGCATTACTAACATCTCAAACATAGTTAGATGACTATGACAAAAAATAAAATATAAGATAAAATAAACTAAATCTTTCTTTCTTGATGAGTATAGAACAATCCATTTTCGATAACAACAATTATCAACCATAAATCAAACATGCCATACAATTTGGTCAACCATTACACGCTTGTCAATAACTTCCAACCATCCCCATGTCACTAAGGCCGCTGAAGTTGCATACTGTGCTTCATAGGAGAATACTTTGAAGGGTGATGATTGTGGAAACAAAAATTCATTACTTGCTAATGAAAGGCAAGTCAAAATGGAATTCTATATTTTCTTCAGACTATCAGAACTTTAGTTTCAGAAAAAGGAACACGGAGGAGGTCTCGATGCGAATAAAAAAAATAAAAAAATCAAGAAAGACAAACGAAGTTGAAAGAAATTGCATTTATTTAGCGAATGCAGATTGCCAATCAAAGCCTCAGTTGAAGAAACAACTACTGTACAAAAAGGGAAACTCGAGATAAATCACTTGACCAGACAATATTAACTTGACTATTCGTATGAAAACTTCAGAACATTCTGTTTGCTGGAATTTCAGATACCAGATAATGTGGGAATCTATATATTGCAATTAATCTAGGCAACAAGTCTGGTATACTTTTGTATGCCTAGGAACTCTATAAAATTCAATGTGGGAGTTGCTTTTAGGTTCTAAGTTCAATATTAGTACTATATTCATAACAATGGATCAACAAAGAAAGGTTAACTTGTTTATGTTAATGAATTTAATCTATTCCTGATAAAGCTCCCAATTTCAGCTTGTTTAGGCTTTGCATATTGCTATTTGGCAAGTGCAGCATTTCATTAATATAATTTTTATATTTATTATTATTTTGTCTTCCTTATTGTTTCTTTTCCTTCGCATTTTCCAAGTTCCAAAAGTACCTAAAGTAAACATGCTTCATCTCTCACTCAATAACCTCAGTTGCTTTAAACACCTACTGGGATCTTGTTTTAAATATCTGTGCTACACCATCTAAGCATTTCAATTCGTCTCTCTCATTGTTAAACGGATCAACCCTAGTACATTTCAAGTTTCAATATATGTAACCTTTTCCCTCTGTAAACCCAACATTATCAACTAATTGACAAATAAATCATGAACCAAAAGTTAGTATTAATTTTTCAATGACTGAACATAAATGAACGATGAAATATATGTAAACAAAAATACCTCACGAGTAGAAGAATTAGGAGAATTCGGAGGAGACTCGACGGGATCTTCATCGCCTTGACTCAGAGGAACTGACGTGGATTCCTTTCCTTCCGCCATTTTTTGCTGGTTTGAAGATAAATTTGGGGAACAAAATGCTGACACTTTCCTCACTGAGAAATTGAATTGAAGTAGACTACACGGCACCAGACTATATATTATGTGAACATATGTATGTGTATATATATATATATATAGAGAGAGAGAGAGAAGGGTGATTGAATTTACAAATACATATGAGATGAACTTAGAATTGAAGGTACCCACCCAATTAGGTATTATGATTATGTAATCAATCAGTTCATTGAGACTTGGCCTAGTGACTAATTAACTAGCCTTTTTGTGCATCTTTCCTTCAATTTAAAGATTTCTGTACATGCCAACAACCTTGGATTAATTTAAAATATAATTAGTATTGATAGAGAAGAAGAAGGGAGGTGAGGCTCAAATACAAGCTACCACAATAGGGAGTATAGGGAAAAAAGGGTAATATAGGAATTTTTTTATTCTCCGTACATATTTATTTATTTTTTACTTAAACACTTTGATAGAAAAAGTGTATAATTTTATATAATATCTTATATAATAAATAGAGAGACGTTTGTACTAAATTGTCATATTTAATCTTTATTGTATGAACTCTTCTTATTATTTCTTAATATTTTTGAAATGAGTATGCATTTGTCATTTAAGGTTTTAAGTTTTTTATTTGGACATTTTATGGGCCACAAAGAGAGCATTATGTGATGTTGTAGGGTTGTTTTATTGAAAATTCATTTAAAAAATGGTCCAAAAATCCCACAACCCAACCACCTACGGCCAAAATAATTTGTGATGAGCCAGCCAATTCAACAAGTAAGTAATCCATAACCTGATCCAATAGAAGTAAATTACAATCAAGTAGCCAACCGGTCATTACTGACTGCGTAATCCGATTCATCAAACTCACCCACCCAGGCACCCACTTTTTTAAAAAGGTAGATGTAATAAAAAAAAAATAGGAACTTCCTCACCACTCTTCAATTTCAAAATTTGAAACGATCAAGCCTCCTTTTTTTTAAGATCCAAGTAGATGTGATAAGCCCTATTTTCAAGGATACAAAAGCCCAAGAAATGGCGCCGAAATAACTTGCACATGAGCTACCCTCACTTCCGATTGGCGGGAAAATTTCAAGCCCTAATTAATTAGAAATTAGAAATTCAAAACTTTCCCTGTACGTTTCTCCGGTCTGTAGTATTTAAATTCCTTGTTGGGTCTCTATTTCTTTCATGCCGTGAACTATCCTGTTCGACAACAGTCTTCACCGACACGGATACTGCTGCTTCAGTTATTCGGCCGATAAGATGTATGTGGTGAAGAGGGATGGGCGCCAAGAGGCGGTTCATTTCAACAAGATTACTGCTCGTTTGAAGAAGCTGAGTTATGGGCTCAGCATCGACCATTGTGATCCGGTGCTCGTGTCTCAGAAGGTCTGCGCCGGTGTTTACAAGGGTGTCACCACCAGCCAGCTCGATGAATTGGCGGCTGAAACTGCGGCCGCCATGACTGCCAACCACCCTGATTATGCATCCGTGAGAATTCGTTCATTTTGGGTTACTTAATTTTATTTTATTTTATGGTTTTGTTGATTTTGGTTCTGGATTTTGCTCGTGTGTGTGTGTGTGTGTGTGTGTGAGTGTGTGTGTGAGTTGTTTGAATGTGTTGATTTGACTATATATGTTGTTTCATTTCTACTATTTATCTCTGAATTTGGTTGAGGATTTGTTGTGTCAAGTATGTAAACCTTTATAAGTGTAGATGTTATAGACTTCTAGTTATGAACTTGGACTTTGGACAGTTTATAGATTGATCAATTAAAGTTGGGGTTCAGGTTTTATTCTCGTCTATGGTGTGTGATGCTAAATGTGACAGTGATCTTCAAATTTGTTTACTTTGAATTGCATGTCTATGAATTATATGTTTACAGTGAATTACATTTCAATTTTTTTTATATTATTACATGTTTGTCCATTCATATCTATGTTATTATTGATTTTGGTTCTGTAAATATTTATTATGACATGTTTGTGCAAATTTTCTGGTCCTGCGTTTGGTGGTTGAGTATATATGTCTGGATTCATTGACTTAGCTAGGGAATTTAGGGTTTATTTTGTTTATGGCACCATAGCATGGTATTTACAATGCTATGCTTAATTTGATACTTTAATTGAATTCAGGGTTATCTGATTGTGTCTTTGTTCAATTTATTGTTTTGTACAGTTAGCTGCAAGAATTGTTGTTTCAAATCTGCACAAGAGCACAAAAAAATCATTTTCAGAGACGTGAGTATATATTAGTCATACACCAGATTTTTTTATAATTTTTTTTTTGTGAATAATAAAGTTATCATAAATGACTTATTTTTTATTTATTTGGATGTTGCAGGATCAAAGACATGCATAACCATGTCTGCAAGAAATCAGGGCGGAAAGCCCCTCTTGTTGCTGATGATGTCTATGACATAATCATGAAGGTATATCCACTTTTATCTTAGATTTTTTGTTGTCTAATCTAATATCTAGTGTGGATATTCGACGGGAGATCTTAGTTTTATTTCAAAGTTAATCAAATAGCTGATCTTGTTCATGTTTGCCTGGTTAGACCTAGATCGTGTAGTACCATAGTTCAGTTAAGGGGCAATGTCTAATTTATAGTGAAGAATATAATGCTAGAGAAAATATTATGTCTTGTTGGCAGTTTTGCTTACTTGATCAACAGATATTTACTCGGTTGATCTTTTTTTACTAAATTATTTACTTAGTTGATCTTGCTAACATTGTCATAGTTTTGTCAATAAATTTATTTAAAATAATATTGTATTGGGTAATTTAGAGTATTTTGCTACAAACTTTCTTGTTTATGAAGTGGGTTGTAACTCTTGTGTCATTCTTTAAAACAGTGAGGGTGTAAGTTTCAACAAAGTTATAGATAGGATTACAGAGAATTTTAGAAAAACAAACGTTAAAGTTTTTAGAAGGCTATTGTCAAACAACATGCACTCATTATTTGGGCAACTACATGCACCTGACAGATATATTTATGCAAATATCTCATTATAACTCAACTGATATGTTTGATGATACATAGTTTAAAATACTGATCTGGCTTATATGGTTTGCTTGTTACAGAATGCTGCTCCTTTGGACAGTGAGATAATTTATGACCGAGACTTTGACTATGATTACTTTGGTTTTAAAACCCTTGAGAGATCCTATCTTTTGAAGGTCCAAGGGAAGGTTGTTGAAAGGCCACAACACATGCTTATGAGGGTTTCTGTTGGAATTCATAAGGATGATATTGAATCTGTTATCAAGACATACCATTTGATGTCTCAGCGATGGTTCACGCATGCATCCCCAACCCTTTTCAATGCAGGAACACCAATGCCCCAAGTATGTTAACTGTCCATAGTATTCTGTAATTATGTTAATTGTAAGCTTAATTATTTATTGTGTGTTGCATGATCTCTTTGTGCCTCAATTTTCTATGGGTTCCTGGTGGTTAGTGTTATCCAGTTCTGATTGTATACTCTTTCCTGGTAGTCCTGATACAAATTTTCACAGCCTGCTGACATAACTCTCTTGCTGTTCTTGGCAGTTGAGTAGCTGCTTCCTGATTTGCATGAAAGATGATAGTATTGAAGGCATATATGATACTTTGAAGGAGTGTGCTGTTATCAGCAAATCAGCGGGAGGAATTGGTGTCTCTGTTCATAACATCCGTGCTACTGGCAGTTATATTCGTGGAACAAATGGAACATCCAATGGCATTGTTCCAATGCTTCGTGTCTTCAATGATACTGCTCGTTATGTTGATCAAGGGGGCGGCAAGAGGAAAGGTATAAATTATGACTTGTTCTTCTTCTGATATATTTGTTTTATTGTTGTATCCTGTTTTATAGTTATTTTTAACGGGGAATGTAGGTGCTTTTGCTGTGTATCTAGAGCCATGGCATGCTGATATCTATGAATTTTTGGATCTAAGAAAAAACCACGGGAAGGTAAGTTGGTAGTTTATTGAGGTCATTGGTTTAATATTGTTATATTTTTTAACTGAGTGTTAGCACCATATAACTTTTGTATATTCTAACCCATTAGGAAGAGCACCGAGCCCGGGACTTATTTTATGCTCTTTGGGTTCCTGATCTCTTTATGGAAAGGGTCCAAAGCAATGGAGAATGGTCCTTATTCTGTCCAACTGAGGCTCCAGGATTGGCTGATTGTTGGGGTCAAGAGTTTGAAAACTTGTACACCCAATATGAAAGAGAGGTAGATACAAGCCTATTGTCATGTTTTCTGTTTGCACTCAAATGAGTTTTTTTAAGTAGTATTCAAATGTGTTTTTTTAATGGATATGGTTTGGATATTGATTGCCAACAAATTCAAAATATCATAAGCTCAGGGCAAAGCCAAGAAGGTTGTCCAGGCGCAGACTCTCTGGTTTGAAGTTCTGAAGTCCCAGATAGAAACTGGGACCCCTTATATGCTGTTCAAGGTGATTTTAAAAGCAACTATCTAATAATTATGGTCTACTATTATTTGTTTGTATTGTGATTTTGTCTTTCTCTTATCCTCATATTTAATATCCTTCCAGGATACCTGCAATAGAAAGAGCAACCAACAAAATCTGGGAACCATTAAGTCTTCTAACTTGTGTACTGAGATTATTGAGTATACAAGTCCAACAGAAACTGCTGTATGTAATCTGGCATCAATTGCTCTACCACGATATGTTAGAGAGAAGGTGCGTTATGATGTTATGCATTTTCATTAAGATTTTGCTCTTTTTTTTTTGTATTTTTGCTGGTTTCTCATTGGGTATTTTACTTTTGATTTTTGCAGGGGGTCCCAGTGGAATCACAACCATCTAAGCTTGCAGGCAGCGGTGGTTCAAAAAATCGTTATTTTGATTTTGACAAACTAGCAGAGGTTTGACTTGTTCTATTTACAAAGTTTCCAAGTTACTTACATCTACAGATCTACTATGCTTCAAAATAAATATTATTTGTGAAGGCTAGGCCTTTGAGTGCAGGTTCAGACTTATATTTTTTTTTCTTCTGTTCTTTTGGGACAGGTTACTGCCATAGTTACTACCAATCTTAACAAGATAATTGATATTAATTATTACCCGGTTGAAACTGCAAGAAGGTCAAATTTACGACACAGGCCCATTGGTATTGGGGTCCAGGGTCTTGCAGATACATTCATATTGCTCGGCATGGCATTTGAGTCACCAGAGGTAAATGCCACTTCCCCAAGGGAATTGTCTTGCACACTTAAACTGGATCACTCTGGTCTAACCATTCAATTTTTTCCTGTGTTGAAGGCTCAACAGCTGAATAAAGACATTTTTGAGACCATATACTACCATGCTCTGAGAGCTTCATCTGAGTTAGCTAAAATAGAAGGCCCCTACGAGACATATATGGGAAGTCCAGTAAGCAAGGTATGTTTCCAAAAGAGTTTCTGGTAGTGTGTAGTGGATGTGACTGCATTTGAGTACTTATTTTGTCTTACTGTGGATCTTTATCTATGGCTTTTTTAGTGCCTGTCTAGCATTGTTTTTGTACCTTCTGATGGCAAATTTAGATTATTTTGGGACTAACTTTTTGTTTAATTTCAATTCACGTGGTTCTGGATCTTGAGACAATTTTCTCACTGTGTTGTACAGCATATTCTTGATGATATACATGATTGTCCGTTAATGTCTTCTTATCTTCCATAGATTAACATGATTGGAGATCTCATAAGCTCAGAAAAAGATATGGTGGATATTCTCTGTTCCAATTTTGATTATTTGACCAATGGCTATTTTACCCCACAGGGAATTATTCAACCAGACATGTGGGGAGTGACACCTTCAAATAGGTGGGACTGGGTTGCACTTCGACAAATGATAGCAAATAATGGAGTAAGAAATTCACTTCTCACTGCGCCAATGCCCACTGCTTCAACCAGCCAGATTCTTGGAAATACCGAGTGTTTTGAGCCATATACTTCCAATATCTACAGTCGCAGAGTTCTAAGGTTTGGTTAGCTGTCATATCATGTTTGCTCTTTTTAACATTGGCATCCCTTGGTGTATGTGATTCTAATTAATATTTTTTTTGCTTTCAGTGGTGAATTTGTTGTGGTGAACAAACATCTTCTTCATGACTTGACCGAGATGGGTCTTTGGTCTCCCACTCTTAAGAATAGGATCATTTATGAAAATGGTTCCGTTCAGAACATGACAGAAATTCCTGATAATTTGCGACTTATATACAAGTATGGATCTCAGATATTTGGAGTCTTTTTCTACTTATTCCTTATCTTCAACTCCTTACTGACTGAAAATCGTACAATCAGGACTGTTTGGGAGATCAAGCAAAGGACATTGGTTGATATGGCTGTTGATCGTGGTTGCTACATTGATCAAAGTCAAAGCCTTAACATACATATGGACCAACCTAATTTTGGAAAGCTTACTTCCTTGCACTTCCATGCATGGTCCAAGGTACATGTTTCAAAGTAATTTTAGCGATTGAGATGACATTGCTGAATTTAGACAACCATACTCTCTCCTTGGTTTGGGATGAACTCCCTGGTCTGGTAGAATACTATCTGTTGGTCCTGAGTTCTGCCGGTCTTCATGCTTTGAAGTTTTGTAATAATGCACTTCTCTGGTGTTGCAATATTTGCCCTTGTGAATAAGAAAACTAGCTGTTTCCATGTCTAACTAATGATTTCCTACACTAGATTTTTTTCCCTGTGCTGTTAAACATAAGAATACTCTCCAATAATGGCATTGTTGCTGCATTCTGTATATCAGAATAATGATTGTCATAATTTAGTGTATGAGAAGAGGTGCTTATTCTTATAATTGATGGTAATGTGTCTTAGTTGAAAGCTTTACTACATTTGCTTTAATACTGCTTTTATATCTGCTTCAACTATTTCTACTGAATGAACGAGTAGTTAGGTAATGTTTTCTGATGTCTAGTTTGTCTTGTTCCTGGATATAACAGGGTTTGAAAACAGGGATGTATTATCTGCGATCTCGTGCTGCAGCTGATGCTATCAAGTTCACTGTTGACACTTCCATGCTTAAGGTAACAAGTGCCACACTGAAGCTCTCACCTATTCAACTATTTTCTATTTTTGTCCACCATATAAATTCTATAGCTGTTGATGTCAATGCAGGAAAAGGTCGAGCAGCCAGAAAATGATGATGATGATAAACTGGCACAGATGGTATGTTCCTTGAGTAATCGCGATGAGTGCATGGCTTGTGGGAGTTAGAATTCTACAAACAAGTGAAAGATGTAATGCCTTTGTTCAAGCTCCATTCTCGACATATGCTAAGGGAAACAATTTGCAACATGAAACCTTCTCTAATGATGAAATGCAGCTGATATTTTGAAGTCGTGTCAGTTATGGGGGTTTCAGATGTGATTAAATTTTAGTACGGAAAGTTTAACGATCATCAAACTCTTTATGTTTTGTATAGGTAGTATTTATGTATGTACTAGGGTCATGAATTGTGCTGTAACTAAGCGTGTCAATGCTAATGAAAATGGGAATCGGCCTGATTCCAGTTTTATGTTGTTATTGATTTCATTTACTTTTTGACACTATGGCTGGGTAAATTTTTAAGCGAAGAAAAAATTATCTCTTGAAAAGTAATCAAAGAATTAACCAGTGACTATGTACAGCCACCAGTAATTTGTAGTAAATTTATTTAGAACGTATTGTGAGGTTTGTTTTCTGAATAGTGGACCTCTTTTGCGCCAAAGCTGAATATTTATTTGGCTGAACAAAACCAATTCCTAGTTATTTGTAGATTAACAATTTTAATACTCTTTTTGTTTTATATTATTAGATTATTGTTGACTTTTTAAAATTAAATTAAGAAATTTTTAAACTCAAAACTGAGGTAGATTTTTTTTTTTTTTTTTAATTGATACAATAATTAATATTATAAATTATTTAAAAAGTATTATTTTTGTAAGTTATATTCTCTTATAATTATTAATGAGTCATTTCAATTTTGAGTTTAAAAATGTCTTAGATTGACTTTTAAAATTCAGTAATGATCATATAATTTGGAACGGATGGAGCATGCAAGGATAAGTGACACGTGACGAATATAATTGTTCCATTTGCTTAAAAATCATAGATACGTTTCTACTTTCATAATATATATATATCCTAACTTTGTACGAATTTATAATAGAAAGTGGATCCTATTTTCATATGAGTGAGTACTAAATATATTTTTAATTTTAAAACAGAAAAAAAACGAAAAGGAGTGAGTGTTTGTTCTAAATTTAACTGCACCGTGCTTCTTACATTTCATTTCGTTTAGCAGAAATCAAATTATTTACAACTGCAATGATGATCCTCAGCGGAAATTTAAATAATTTATAATATTAATTTCCAAAGTCTAATTGACGATTTTGTGGTTGTGGAGAGGAGGATTAATAATATTATGAGAGATGACTTTGACAACTTTTGGGAATGAAATTTGAAGCAGAGTATTGTTAGGGTCAGATATTATTATCGAATACTATATAAATTTTAATTATTAAAATATAAAATTTAACATATTTTAATAACTAAAATCTATATAGTATCTGATAATAATATTCGGTTGTAATATAATTATACTTATTCATTGTTAGGGAGAGTTTACTACTATTTCAGAGGTTCAGAAATGCATGATGATTCAAGTTCCAAACTGTTTAATTTTTCATGACTTTTCCACGTGCTTATTGTTGGGCGTGGACTAAATCTAAATCACAAAGAGTAGACTTTTTTATAATAATTGAAAATATGTAGGGTGGACCAAATTATATCTCAACCAGGGACTTGAACAGTATTTAAAATTACGAAAGTGGGATTTGACTTAAAAGTTGTGGGCTAGCTTTACGGTGTGTTCCCATCAAGGTTATTGGAATAAGTCAACTACTAGGACTGGGTTAAATATTAAGAATCTTAATATATGAATGACTATCTAGATATTTAAATAAAATCTAACTGTATGAAAGAAAAGAGCAGAAAAAATTATTTTTTTTAAATTTAATTTATCAATAGTCGTAGTATGCATAAATTAATTTTCAAAGGAGAAGAATAGAAAGTAAAAATAAAAATCAAAACTTATGACAAAAAGAGTTAAGGAAGGTTTACCTAAGTTGATAGGTTTATATCAAATTACTCGTTTTAATATTAGGGTTATTTTTTAAAAACGATAATTTAAAAAAAATAAAAATAAAATTTATTCTTAATATTAACCAAAAATATAGTAACTGTGTTATGATAAATGTTTTAATTTGAATTTTATGATTAAATTGATTATTTTTAAATTTAAAAATTATCAAGATATATACCGAGAGACGTATTATAATAAACTACAAAGAATTTTTACTAATATCAAGTTTTGTGATTTAAATTTTTTAAATTATTAATTATAAAAATAATAAATTTAACTATTATGAGATAGAATAAATATTTTGAATGACCATTATTGTACACAAATTTCTCGTAAATAAATGTAACTCTTCGTATACGGTCGTAAAATTTAAAGTCGGTTGAAGTCTAATCCCTAGTTCGGCCGTACGTCTCTCAAAACCAAGTTGATGAATCAACTTAGAAAGCTTAACAAAAGGTTTGACCAAGCCTTTGACGCTAGCTAATATCTAAATACTAATAAGATTCGATTCATTAACGATTGGCAGGCAGGCAGGCAGGCCACTTGACATATCAAAATCAAATTTGTCAACCTCAAAAAAAGTTCGTGGATATGGATCATTCATGACAACAGGATATTTGGCGGTGCTTAATTCAATATTCATCTAACTAGCTACCACCCTCTCAACTTGCCAGGCTACGTACCTTATATATATAACGCACGCTCGATCCCTTCAAAACCTACGGCTAGCTTCATATTGAATTTTATATACATTTACATTAACATTTACGTAAGTACTTTCATGTGTTTTTTCAAGGTTAATTTGGAATCATTAATGTTTCCGAGACACAATAATATTAGTAGAGAGGAAGAGATGTCCATTATGGTTTCTGCGCTCACCCATGTGGTTTCTGGTGGTGGCAGCCGCCATGAGGTTACTCTACGTGATCAGAGAGGAGGTGGCGGCAGCAGCAGCAGCAGCAGCGGCAGCAGTAGCATCAGCAGCCTCAAAATTGGTGTGAAGAGAGGTCGGGAGGAGGGAGGCGTTGGTGCTCAGTTCTCTGACTTCTCACTTGGAGGTTCATCGTTTCACATGCCTGGTTAGTAGTTTCTGTCAAAGTTAACTATGAAGTATTTAGTAATTATAGGTTATAAATTTACACATTAGGGTTCTTGTTGGTTGTGGATGAGATAAATCAGGTAAGGAAAACAAGCTGCAGGGTTTGAAGGACGAGTAGGGCTTGAGAATTGGACACAAAACTTTTCTGTCCAATTCTCTTATTATTGAGTTTTTTAATAAACAAAAAAGATAAAAAAATAGAAGAAAAATTTGACCATTTTTCTTGTTAATTTTTTCCCCCGTTCAAATGAACCAAGTTGGATGAAAAACTAAGTGACACAAGCAAACCTAGTCTCTATTGTCTATCCTCTATATTACAAACATAATAAAACTAATATAAGACAATATTAGTAATTTGCACGTAAATTAAAGTTTTCTTTCATTTTCTCTTATAAACTCAATATGTATGTATATATATATATAGTTCTTTTTTTTCATTATAAAACTCAAAAACATATTGTTAATGACCTTTTACACAGTGTGGAATTGAAGAGCAATATATTCAAAAGTTCCCTCTTCAAAATTGAGATATATATTTATAGAGGAAAGATAACTTAATAAATATTCATGTGCCAGACTTGTGTAATTAAGTCACGTGTAGACATGTATTTCTCACTTATTAAAAGAAACCTTCTCTCATGTAGTTGGCTTTAGTGATGCCTCAACAACACTATTCTCCTATCCATCAAGCCAATTTGATTCCTCAATCAAGTCCCAATAAAAAGTGCATTTCTTAGTGGTAGTCCCAATGAAAAGGATCTATCTCGTCTTTGTCTTCTTGATTTCTTGTTTCGGTGTTTGGTTCTACATTCTTTGTCCAACAAGATCCTTTGTTACGGTTGGAGAGTAATTCCTTCTCCTAGGTGCATGAACCCCAGCATTGCTGAACCTTAGGTGGCCATTTGTAAGCCTCAGCTCGGTTGACCTTTCCTTTTTTTCTCTTGTCAACATTCTATAGAGTGATCAAATCGGATTTTTTTTTTCTCTAGTGGCCTTCCCCTACCCCTAGCTAACCATAGAGTGGTCGAACCTTATGGGGGACCTTCCAACACAATTATTGTATGATTTTTTCATTCGGACAATTTGATTCAATCGAGTTATTAGGGTCTGATCATTAAACATACTCTCATCTTTTGTTGTACGCACTCGTCTTGCATATGAAAGGGCTCAAAATATTGGGACCAGATCTTTTATAACAAAAAAATCTCTATTTCTCTGTAACAGGCCTATGACGACGGTTTTAAGGTCTATGGTGACGATATGTACCGTCGCTGTATATCTACAAAAAAAATAATATCGTAACTATAAACCCCGATACAGAGAAATAGATATTTTTTGTTACAGAGGATTTGAACCCCAAAATATTCCACCTATTTTAGTATAAAATTCAGCAATGTCATTTAAGAAATAATCTCACTATACACACGACTATCTCGTGTCTGTTTAATCTATGATGGACGGAATAATATGAAATTGGCTATTAAATTTTTTATAGTCAATTTTAATTGGCATGGAAAATAGTTTTGTATACATATGCAAAAATGAATGTTACAATTGAATTTTACTTTTACAATGACAATGGTCATAAAAAAATATACGATTACACTAATTTCGGGATCGCAAAAATTCACAAGAGAAGATTGTACTTGCATGGTAATCCATTTTTACTTAAAATATGGTGCACTAGAGTCTAGATTATGATAATATAACCTATGTTACATTTGGATCGGAAGAATAAAGGTAGAAATTGAATGATTCATTCTTATGGAATAAAAAAAATTGTGTTAGTTGTTTTATTTGAATTGAATAGGCCATTAATATTCTTCCTAAATTTATGAATTTTATTCCTTAAAAAAGGAGATGAAATGACTCATTTTAATTTTAATAGAATGAATCATTCTACTTTTTATTTAATTCATTTCTTTATTTTATTTCTTTACTCATTTTATTTATTCAATCCAATCGTATCATTAGACTACAAACTTGCATGATTGGACGCATATTGCTCGCATGCGTATTGGTACAAGCGCAAAATCTTGCGTCTCCATATATGAAAAATAATTTTTCCACCACCAGCAATTATGAATATATTTAAATAAAGTGTTAATATTTTTGGTCTCTGTTTTTATGTACACATACACATGTTATACATACATACATAGATAGATATATAGTAAGTGACCACTTGGTGTGTCAAGACTAATCTTGAAACAAATTGGATAATTTTCAAACGTTGAGAAAATTTATGGATAAATCTAGACACATTAAAATTTTTGTTTTAAAGTTGTGTTTGTAAACTTGTTCAAAATTTGTTCAAATATGGTAGAGTGGTCCATGTGGGAATTGACACATTCCAATTCTCTGCTTTGTTGCATGCTAGCTATCACCTTATAATATTCAAGTATTTTGAAATATGTTTCAATTTTCTGAAATAACAGAATGTTCAAATACAATTGGAGCATCCATTCCACATACACAAAATCCCACACCTGACAACAATAGTCACGAGCCATCAGCAACTGATCAACCACCTAGAAGAAAATACAGAGGAGTGAGACAGAGGCCTTGGGGAAAATGGGCAGCTGAAATTAGAGACCCCAAAAAAGCTGCTAGAGTTTGGCTGGGCACTTTTGAAACATCTGAGGCAGCTGCTTTAGCTTATGATCAAGCAGCTCTCAAATTCAGAGGCAACAAAGCCAAACTCAATTTCCCTGAAAATGTGAGACTCGGCCCGTCTTCCTCCGGTTCTCTGGCAACCCAATGGATCATTTCTAGCCCTCCGAGTACCCTTTTCACCGTTTCGACACCGCCTGAGCAGATTGTTCACAATCAAACTTCTTACCCAATGCAGAATTATGAGGGTTCAGTGGACTACTTTTCTCAGCAGCCTACAAGACTGTTTGGATCAGATTAATAATTGTTGAAATATAGTAATCAAAACGTACACAAATAAATGACTTGTTCCTTTTTATTTGCCTCTCTTTGATAAATCAAAGTTGCTGTGGATGTAGACAAATTACTTCTCAGGTACAAGTCACAACAATGATAATAGCAAATTTGATAATTATCAACGAAATCTACTTTTGTTATTAAATATAAATAGTAGTAAGTGAGAAAAAGAGAAGAAAAAAAAAATTAGAAATAGAAAGAATAAATTGGAAACATTCTATGATGCTTATAGGAAATGTTAGACCAAATCAAGTTATGTAAGAAACACCGGATGATAACTAATTCATTTGGATGGTCCAGATTATAACTGTCTGCATGACAATCATATTTGTTAAAAATCCCGCATAATCCGCGCATAGTTCAGATTGTACCTAACTAAATGAAAGGTTATGATCAATTTTCAATAAAATGGATGGACATGGATTAAAAAGAATAGACCCGACTTAGAACCACGAATATGGGTTTGAGACGAGGGCTCCTAGTGACGACGTCAAATCAAGTTTTACAAAGAATAAATTGAAAACATTCTGAAGTATGATATTAATATGAAATGTTAGACCAAATCAAATTATATAGGAATCATTGAATGATAACTAATTTATTTGGATGATCCATATTATAACCGTTTGCTTGACAATTATATTTGTTAAAAATCGCACATAATCTAATAGTTCAGATTGGACCTAACTAAAAGAAAGGTTATGATCAATTAATATTACAATAAAAAGGATGGACATGGATTAAAAAAAAATAGATCTGACTTTTATTTCTCTAAGGTGGGACAAATGTTTATCAAACAACATTTATTCATTTAAACCTTATTGAATCCCAATTTTGGGATTCTAAATTTCCTATTACATGATTTCATCTTGAATTAAATTTAATTCCATTATGTACTCCTACATGAGTACTATAATTAACATACAAGTAATGTTAATTTAATGTTCTTTAATTAGCATTAAATTAGTTTTAAAGTTGACCAAAATATGCATTAAAGAAGCAAGTTTTCAACAATAATGTCATCTTCTAGGTATAATAGTAGTATCATAGTAGTACCACAGCCGGCGGAGAAGATTTTCCGGTGACATCGTGTTCGGATTCTAGCCATCAATATTCTTCATCAGGAAGATTTTTTTACTCGATTTCCTTTATTCTTTTTCATTCATGGTGTAAGCTTTAATTCTGTTTGATCCATTTGTTACTCCGTTATGTCTTTGTTAATTATTCCTTATATGAGGTGTCAGACTTGAGAGTTTTAGTACCCAGGTTCTTTCACTTAATTAACGCTGACTATTGTTTTGGATTAGAATCACTCTGCTTGCTTTCAGTAGATTATATATGTTAAGTAATTAACTTATTTAAAAGTTTAAATTGTTAGAGAGTTTTAAGAATATATATCACGCTAACCGTACAGTACTCCTCCGGTCCGTACTCCTAACATGCAACATGTGGAATGGACAAACTTAAGTGCATTTACGCACACAGTCAAGTCTATTATCTATTATTATTATTATTATATACTAAAACGCTGTACATTAACAGTAATTTTTGTCAAGTGTCAATTATTGGACCACTCAGTTTTTCTCCTTCATCAATTACATTACATGTTTCAATGTATCATTGTTTACATTTTTACTATTATATTCCAATTTTGCAGCAATTCCAAATTGATATTATCTAATAATTTAATTTTTGAATTGTTTTATTATTTAATTTTTGCAATTAACTCTGACACATAAATATCTCTTATTATCTAATAATTTAATTTTTTAATTTTTTAAATTTATAAATAATTTCCAACCGCAAAAATATGTAATTTTATAAATAATTTTCACGCATAAAATTTTTAATTTTTTTTAATACCTTACTCACATAAAAAATTTTAACGCTGCCCCATAAATATGTCACGCACATAAATCTAAATTGATATTATATCCCAAAAACTATAGCAATTTCAATTTCAAATTGATATTACCTAATAATTTGGTTTTTGAACTATGATAATTATATCTACATTTTTTTTTAATTCCATATACTCACACAAAACAATATAACATTAAATATATTATATGACACCCCTAAATATGGACTCACACAATCCAAACTTGAATTGTCAAAATACACAACAACTATTACAATACAACGTACAATGTACCGCAATACAGTATTCAAATAATACACAACTAAGTCTTCATTATTATTGTCACATTATTTTACAACTTATGAAGACTAATACAGCTACAACTCGGACATTCACTCCATTCCACGACTAGACCCAGCTATTTTCTCATCTCTTGTTGAAAAACAATGGAACAAAAGAAAAGGGTGAGCTCAAATAGCCCAGTAAAGAATATCATAACTAAGATAATGACAAATAAATTATCGTTAACCTTCAACAGTTGAGTTTTTGATAGAATAATTTAAACAACAAGTTTTAAATCAACAACTGCAGTTAAGTTCTTAAACAAAGTTCAGATCAATAACTGTAGCAGAATAAAAACCATTAGAAAAATCATATAGACCATGATGTCCACTCACTTATCTTTTTAAGAAAAATATCATCAACTTTTATCATTTGAAACACCACTGGCCATGATAATACAATTTCACAGTTCCTGGTCATAATTATGCAAGTCAACAGTTCATCTTAGTACTACGGGCCAAAGATATTCAATATAACACCAACGGTCATGATTATACCAGTCTTCAGCCTTTGGTCATAATAATACCAAACAACAGTTCATCTTTGCCTTAGGCCAAAGAGAACTTTTACCACGTGCCATAAAAGACACACCACCATTATATCGCATTTATCCTATTATCTGTGCCCCATGCCACAGATATTCACAACAACTTGATTATGATTATTAGAATAATAACAGTGATATAAATGATGAACAAAAGAAACAGGATAAACAATAAATATCGGAAGTTTATAATTTTATTTTGTGCATATTCAAATTGTCAACATGATGTGGATTGAAATTCAAAATGATATTCAAGATCCACAGTTCAAAAGAAAGGTTCAGAAAAATAGGAAAGTTTAATTAAAATGATATTAGATGAAGTATAACTATTAAGGAACGTATAATTATTTCAAAAGTTTTACCGAACAATAATTACCATAGTAAATTTAAGAGTATAAAAGAAATGATATCCCTTACCGTAATAAGTTTGAATAATGGAAGATGGAAAAAGACGGTATCCCTTACCGTAGTAAGTTTAAATAATAGAATATGGTATTCCTTACCTTACCACGTGACTGAATATTGATAAAAATGAGGTTGATCAACCTATATATTTATAATATAATTAGTAATTACCACATATAAATTTCAAGATGTATGATAACTCATATATTATGAACTATCAAAATTATTTATATAATATAAATTTTTGTAGTGTAAAATAATAACTTCAAAAATAATTTTTGAAATAAAATTTCAAAATAAATCTTTCCAAGAAAGCTTTTTAAAATAAATCTTCTAAAAAAAGAGTCTTATAAAGAAAGATTTGTGAATACCGTGTGAAATAAGTATTTGTGTAATTACTACTCTTTAATAAAATACTTACTTGAAAAATCCTTGCACTCCTTTTAATTTGCAAACACTCAAGATAATCTTACTATTCTTAGAGAAAACTCATAAAATACTTGTAGAATTTTTTTATGTTTTAGGTGTGATTTTTCAATTCAGCTGAGCAAGCTATTTATAGGAGAAAAGAAGATACTATGCGTGGTAGGTGAGCTGGCGTGCTGCATGCTAGTGCTGAAAAATTCAACAAAGGTTGCAACAGCCTCCACCAACTCCTCCCAGCAAATTCACATTTTTCATTCTTCATGTGGGCCCCCACAGAGGGTCCACATACTATTCACATATAATAATAATTTTTTTAATATATTTTTTTTCTTCATGTAGGTCCTACATAATGCTACAACAATAATTCACAAATAATGTAAGAATATGTTACAGATCAATATTAATTTAATAATATAAATTACTGTATATTTGCTACACTGACAATTATTAAGTTCAATAATTTTAAAATACAGTGGAATAACAATTATTGGTTCAATGATATAAAATACAGTGTAGTGACAATTATTGAATCAATAGTGCAAAATACTGTGTAACAATAATTATTGATGAATACTGTGCAATGACCACGTTATCAGATCAATAATATGAGACACTATGCAATACTGTGTGCTATTGTAGAATACCGTGTGCTACAGTAAAATACCGTGAAATACCGTATGATATTATTCTTTTATCACCGGGTATTCTAATAGTTAAAAGTGATAACACCGTTGACTATTTTTATTTAAAAAGGTTACTTCTGTCATTTTCTATATCCGACAAATATTCCGTTGTGCGCTCCACCAATGATTAGTTATTTCGGCGCCGTTGTATGATCCGAATATTCCCTGGCAAAACGATTATTCCCCGACAAAACGAATATTGTCCGACAAAATAAAATTTGCACATAACATCCTTAACTTTTAACTTTGTCAATTTAACTGTAATATCCCGGATATTTAAATAAATTAGAAATAAAATATTTAATATTTAATAAAGGTTGGAGTTTGATAACCTAGTAGTGATAGATAAATAGAGGTCCAAATTAAATTTAACGGACTAACTTAGATATGGTGATATCAAAATTTTTGATACGTTAGCAAGCAAAGTGATAATTCAATAAACTTGACTAACAACAAGTCTAATTAAATTAAGAGAATTAATTAGTGGAGTTATGTAATTAAGCGACTTGGTTGCGTGTAAATTAAATATGTATTTATATGAATATATATATGCGTGCACATTTAGTAACATAATTTAATGGTTAATTAAATTGTGATAAATAGATAGATTAATATTAAATTAATCTGAATTGAATTAAAAGGTTAATTGTGGAATTAATTTAGTTATTATATTGATTATACTCATTAATCAATATTTATGTAAATTATTGATAAATTATTTGTGAGGAATAATTATGTAAATTATATAATTATAAATTATATAAAGTAGTTGAATTAATTAAGGGAGATTAATAATTGTATATATGTACAACATTTAATTTCACATATATGTACATATATATAAAGGGATTAAATTAATTAAGTAATTTTAAATAGTAATTGAATATATCAAATGAATATATTCTATAATTAAATAAATCATTGTAAATGATTTATGAGAGTGAGAAATTTAATTATACAATTATTTGTGTAATATTAATTAAATAATTAAATAAATTATTTAAATAAGAAATTGAGTAAATATATTATTATTTTAATGTATTTTCGGGTAAATGGAATTATTTCCATAATTGATGAGAAATGAATTATTTAATGTAAATGTATTAAATAATTTAATTTATGGCCTAAATAATATATATTAAATTATATATTGTATTTATTTTAATTTCATAATTTATTGTGAAATTGTTTTGAGGTAAAGTAATGTGTATAAATAATATATATAGTTTATATATATTATTATTAGCGAACACACTCTAAAGTTTTAAATATCAAAATAATTGACAAGTTGTCATTAATTAAATATTCAATTAAATTGAATATAATGAGTGAATTAAATTTTTATAAATTAATTAATATGATAATTAATTAATGTAAATAATGTAAAATATTATTAATAATATTATTAGTCCATTTAGTAATTAATACTAATGGGTTAGAGTATTTCATTATTTATTCAATATAATTATTTATTTAATCATGGATTGAATAATTAATGTATAAATTATTAAATTAGCCCAACATGGGTCAATTAGTAGCCCAAGTGGAGAATAATAAAATTTGACAATTTAGTAGCCCAAACAATTTAATAGAAGCCCAATTGGTATTTTAAATTAAAGCCCAATGATTGGCCCACTTGAAAAATACTTAATTAAACTATTATTTAATAAAAGTAAGCATATGTGACTTTCTTTTTGGGACAAATCTATGTTTTGCCGGCAAGGATGAATAAGAAAGAGTGAATTGATGGTTTCTTTATGTTATTTTTAATTATTTAATAATTAGGTTGCTTGTTTTAATTTTTTGGTGAGTCTTTTCCCACAAAATCCTCACCAACTAAGGCATGGGTTGGCTTTCTTGTGTAAGCATCCAATAGCTAGCTTGTGTTGGTCAAATTTCATAGATATAAGATATATATCTATACATTATGGAAGACTTAAGTCATTAGAGAGAGAGAATTGTTAGTCATTTATTCTTCTTTCACTTTTCAAATTAGAGAGAAAATATTTGAGAGCAAAGATAAGGAAGGAGAAGGAATTCTTGGTTCATGCCATCCACATTCACAACCCATTTTGGAAGAAAAAAATGAAGATAGTCATTAACATGAGGTAAAGATTATTTTAGATATAGTTTGTTTTTTTAAATTAAATAAATTATCATGTTAGTATAAACATGTTAATATAGTTAATAATGTGTAGTGGTAATATTTATGCCATGCTTGAGTTTAATATGCTTGGTTTGTATTTTAGTATATTTTATATGCTAAAATATGTATTTAATAGTGTGTAAATAAGTTTTGGAATTTATGTCCAAAAATATTTTTATAAAACTTAGATTTAATGTTATAATATTATAGAACATTAAATCATGAGAAAAACAAAGTTTGAATCACTCAAATTGGAGTTATACATAAAAAGTTATGATTTGTGGTAGTTTATGTGATGTAAAAATTTTTATAATTTTTTTTTATATTAAATCATGAAAAAATTAAATTTTCATGTTATAAATTGTTGTTAAGTTATTGGTAATTTTTTTGGATTTTTATTGAGGAGTTAAAGTTTATTTGAAGGTATAAATTTTATTAAGTTGTGTATTAAAAAGCACTGTTCACCTTCTGCGAGTGGAAAAAAAAAGGGGCTGGCCGCGCAATGCGCGCCAGCCAATTTTCTGAAAAAACGCGGAGCCAAACGACGCCGTTTGGCGTAAGAAAATTTTACTCCGCGCGCAATGCGCGGAGGCCAATTCCTGTTCTCTCAAAACGGCACCGTTTTGGTCCGTTTATTTGGTACGCGCGCCATGCGCGGTGATAAAATTTCCTGCGAAATTACCAGATTGCCCCTCCGGTTTTTTTTCTGCGAAATTACGATACTGCCCCTCCGTTCGGTTTTCAGTTTATTTACGATTTTGCCATTCTGGATAATTTAAATTAATTTAAATGTTTAAAAATTAATAATAATAATACAAAAATGATATTTAGGTATATAATATTATATTTTTCAAATATAATAAGTATTTAGGATTAATATTTAAATGTTGTAAATATTAATCTAGTTAGTTTAATATTATATTTTTCAAATATAATAAGTATTTAGGATTAATATTTAAATGTTGTAAATATTAATCTAGTTAGTTTAATGTTATATTTTTCCAAATATAATAAGTATTTAGGATTAATATTTAAATGTTAAATATTAATCTAGTTAGTTTAATATTATATCTTCTGAATTTATGATTAAATTAATTATTATTTAATTAATATTAAATAATAAACAAGGATGATAAATTAATTAATTATTATTTAATTACTATTAAATAATAATTAAAGACAACTAAGATTGATTACTTAATTATTTATTATTTGATTAACTTTAAATAATAAATAAATTTAGTTAGTTATTATTTATTATTAAATAATAACTAATGATATTTGGGTATTTACTATATAATTGTATTATTTATTATTTAATTTACTTTAAATAATAAATGAATCTAGTTAGTTAGTTATTATTATTTATTAAATAATAACTAATGATATTTGATTATTTTAATTATTTATTATTTGATTAACTTTAAATAATAAATAAATCTAGTAAGTTATTATTTATTATTAAATAATAACTAAAGGTAGTTAATTACTTACTATTTAATTAATGTTAAATAGTAATTAAATGAAATAAAGAAAGTGTCTTTTAACTCTTTTGTTTAAACAATTATAATAAATTGTTTAATAGTTTAATAAGTGTTTCACACATGAGAAAATTATTTTTTAACTTATTAAATTATTAACCTAATATGATTGAGGGTCTATAAGGTTAATGATATTGTTTGACTGATGTATATCATGTGTTAGTACTTATGAGTGGTAGATAAGTTCCTTAATGAGCGTTTAGTTGTACAAATACGTTGTACTAATTATTAGACCAACTTTATTAATGTTAGGTCTTTCAAAGCCAGTTAGTTAAAGCTAGACATTTATTGTAGCTGAGCAGACAGGCAAGTTTCCTATCTTCAAACTTTATTTTGAGCAAGTTTCCTAAACCCTACTCAATTTATATTCGAGCAGGATATATTATTTTATTGTTCAAGTTCCTAACTCAAACTCAAGTTATTATGTTTCAAGCATGCTATGGTTTAATTCTGTATAATTATTCCACATCTTTAAATTGTTGATTCGCACATAGTGCATGTTGCATGTGTTCATCAGGTATGAAAGGCTGATCACCTTCATTACCATAAGGTTCAGTTAAATTGTTCATGGTCATTATTGACACTCAACATTAATTAATTCAATCATTCAATTATTGAAATTATGGTTCGTACTCTTTCACAATTATTATATTGTTGAAAATCCAAAAGCTTATTCTTTCTTTCAATCATGATATATCGTTATTGTATTTAAACTTGCTGAGCAAAGTCGTTGCTCACTCTTGCTATATCATGATAACAAATTTCAGAATAATACGAATGTCCAAGGAGAGACGGAGACAGAAGCAACAGACAAGATTATAGTGTTATGCATTATAACTAAATTGTTATATGATGTAAGTATTTATGTAAACCTTTTTATGAATCTAAAGGTATATATGTAAGTTAAGGTTAGAAACCTTGGGAAATGTTGTAGAATAAACAATTTATGTTTATATATTCCGCATTAGTTATAGAACGTGTATGAAGATGATGTATCGTGACGTACCAAGTCTAGGGTTAAAGGAACCCGGATTTGGGGTCGTCTCATTAACCACTTACTGTTTCAGAAAAAAAATATATGTGAAGAAAAATTAAATTTTGTATTTCATAAATTTCGGGGTCTTACATATTACGCATACAAATCTAAACTTATATTATATTCCAATATTGCAGCAATTCCAAATATGATCAAATAATTTGAATTTGTTTTATTATAACATTTTTACAAATAATTTTCAGGCAAAAAATATGTAATATTATCTAATAATTGGGCTTTTGAACTTTATTTACATAAAATTTTCATGCATAATTTTTTTATAAAATTCCTTAATCACAATTTTTTTTTGTAACATTATCCCATAAATACAAATCTAAACTGATATTATATCCTAAAATTAGAACAATTTCAAATTGATATTATATCCCATTATTCCAGTTTGATATTATCCCATATTAATGGACGATTGATCTAAACACGTGTTTTATTCACTATATAAATAAAAATTAATTCTTTTATTCTAAGTCACATCATAAATTATTTTTAATTAAATATTTTTTTAACAAAATAAATAATTTCGCCACAACGTGCGAGGTTATATCTAATTAATATAAAAAAATATGTGCCAACGGAAAATTTAAATCAAAAACCATGTACACGCGGAGCTAATAATAATAATGTATATAAAGATTCAAGACATAATTAGCATTCTCCACTAATATTTATAATATATTTCTCTGCCGTGACTAATAAGTTAAAAAGTCAAGAACTATGTTTCACAAAATTAAAGTTTTCTCCCCTAATTGTTGAGATAGTTCTAGAATAGTCCATGCTAATAAATATTCTTTGCATCTCAAATTGGAAATTGGCAGTTTACCACGCAGATGGCTTTGGTATCCTTTTTTCGTACATTTGTCTTATTATCACTTTGTATAATACAATCTTACTTATTTTTAAAAATAAAATGAATTTTAAATTTAAAAAATATTTTAAATTAATTTTAAAAATTAAATATTGATTTTCATTTGTAAACATAGATTGACGAATTAGTTGATCCAACGAATAATATAGCAAGTAATCTCTCCGTCCTGTAAATAAGTACAAAATGGATGGCTAAAATTGGACGGATTGAATCGCCAATGAGCTTTATGATATATTTGGTTATCCGTTTAGTATTTAGTGTTTGGAGATCTAAAATTAAATATGTTATTTATTTTAATATTAGAGATATATTTATAAAAAATAATTTTTAGGCAAATTTTTATTTTTTTGAATATTTATTCTTAATATTAATTAAAAATATAATAATTGTGTCATGATAATAGTCTATCAACTAAGAACAATTCCATGCATTTTACTAATTAAAAAAAAAAACTACTAATTTCATAATTTCTCTGGCGGTTACTGTTTTTTTGGTGTTAATGGGCCTTCTGGATAAGGTTCAATCTATGGCTCCATGGTCAAATACACGGTGATGGTCGCCTTTGATGCATGACATAGTCTCTGGTGGTCTAATGGAACCTTCCGAATCTTTTTATCTAATTTTGTCTTCTATGGTTACAAAGCATTTAAAAAGCTAGACATCTCCATTAAAGATAATGACATAAAAAAGACCAGTAGCATAGGTTATATTTGATGCAAAGGAGAGATTAGATTAATATGATTTATTTTACGTTGGAAAATAGTAAATCATGAAATTAGTAGTATTTTTTTATTTAATTTATGATTTTTATATTTGTATTGTCTAAAATTAAAAAAAACTAAGATGTTAAATGTCTATATTATGTGAGGACTTTACCTCATTAAGCGCATTTTTGGAGATAAATAACAAGCTTGTATAAATAAAATTTATGTTGTTTTATTTACAACTACGTCATGTAGCTTAGTTGGACAATTGTTTAAATTTATGAAGTTGAAGTTTTGAGTTTGAATCTTTACTGAATGTCCATCTGTCACATAAAGAGTAGAGAGTTTGTTTTGCATTGATCAATAAAAAACGGCACAGTATCTAAATATACTAAAAGTACAGTGATTATTTTTATATTTTACTCTATAAAAATATAAATGTGGAGTACTAATCTATATAATAAAGTAGAATCATTTTTGAATTCTTAAGTTGACAAACCACAAGAACTTCTCAGATTGATTTACTCAAATTTATTGACCTAGATTGATTCTTCCCTACTAAATTTCTCCCCAAAACTCATACTAAATTTTCCTCCATAACTCATACTAAATAATAATAGTAATAATAATAATTATTATAATTATAATTATAATTATACTAATACTAATACTAATAATAATAATAATAATAATAATAATAATAATAGTAATAATAATAATTATAATAATAATAATAATTATAATAATAATAATAATAATAATAATAATAATAATAATAGTAATAGTAATAGTAATATTAGTAATAATAATAATAATAATAATAATAATTGTGACGACCCCAAATTCGGGTTATTTAATCTTGGGTTTGGTTCTCACTGTACAATACTTAACAACAATGAAATACATAAATTGTATTCAAACTACGCGGAATAATACAAAAGGTTTCTTATCAAAAGACTACACTTCCCAATGTCTATTAACCTTAATCGTAACATTACATATCTTAACAGAAATACAAAAGATTTACACAGTAATTACATAACAGTAATTTAAAATTAACATGCATCTACTAATCTACGCATTCGCTTTCCCCGTGCCTTTGTCCGATTTAGAGCATTTGGGCTTAGCTGAAATATAGTCATGATATAGCAAGAATGAGCAACTAAATGGCTCAGCAAGTTTATAAACAACAACATAAGATATATCACGATGAAGGAAAATAACTTCAAGGTTTTCAACAATAACAATTGTGAAAGATATCAAGAATCAATGTTTAATATAAGAATGAATTGACTCTTTACTGCTGAGTGGCCTTTAATGACCGTGAACTGCTACTAAGGTAGAACAAACATACGATGTCTGACACCTTGTTAAAAATAACGGGACATTTGAGGAGATCAGTTCTCTCATGTCCTATGTATATGCATAACATTTAGATTTCTTGCGTAAATTCGATTACCCGACAATATAAAAATTCCCTTTAACTAGGGTTGTTCTTTCTCAGTCTTACTATAAGAATCCGCACCAGCCAATGGTTTGGATAAGCTTTTATAATATTTAATTAGATGAATTTAAACATGCATTTTGTCTAGCCAAAATAATTAGCTTAGACGTTTTTAAACAGTTCGTGAATTACTGAACTATATAGTTACAAAAACTATGTGCGAATACAATAACAAATAATGAGGTGGAATAATTTTAGATAATTAATCCACTTTAAGTTCTGTCAAATAACTACGAGTGTAGAATTTGCTCAACAATGATTTGAATAGTTCAATGTAAATAAGGTTGAAGAATAATTGCAATAATAAATACAAGTTAAGGTGTAGAAAACTTGCATCGTGCGTCGTCTATGGCTAACCAATTTAATTTAATAATCCTTGAACGGACCTAATAATTAAACCAGTTTGATCTTAAATTAATATCATATACACATTAGTATAATGACCTTTATAACTCTTACGAACCGCATAATTATATAATTACGGGCATACAATCACTAGAAAATATTATCACTACTTGATAATATTCCGAACACAAATAGTTACTGAACTATATAGTTACAAAAGCACTATGTGCGAATACAATAACAAATAATGAGGTGGAATAATTTTAGATAATTAATCTACTTTAAGTTCTGTCAAATAACTACGAGTGTAGAATTTGCTCAACAATGATTTGAATAGCTCAATGTAAATAAGGTTGAAGAATAATTGCAATAATAAATACAAGTTAAGGTGTAGAAAACTTGCCTCGTGCGTCGTCTATGGCTAACCAATTTAATTTAATAATCCTTGAACGGACCTAATAATTAAACCAGTTTGATCTTAAATTAGTATCATATACACATTAGTATAATGACCTTTATAACTCTTACGAACCGCATAATTATATAATTACGGGTATACAATCACTAGAAAATATTATCACTACTTGATAATATTCCGAACACAAATAGTTACTGAACTATATAGTTACAAAAGCACTATGTGCGAATACAATAACAAATAACGAGGTGGAATAATTTTAGATAATTAATCCACTTTAAGTTCTGTCAAATAACTACGAGTGTAGAATTTGCTCAACAATGATTTGAATAGCTCAATGTAAATAAGGTTGAAGAATAATTGCAATAATAAATACAAGTTAAGGTGTAGAAAACTTGCATCGTGCGTCGTCTATGGCTAACCAATTTAATTTAATAATCCTTGAACGGACCTAATAATTAAACCAATTTGATCTTAAATTAGTATCATATACACATTAGTATAATGACCTTTATAACTCTTACGAACCGCATAATTATATAATTACGGGTATACAATCACTAGAAAATATTATCACTACTTGATAATATTCCGAACACAAATAGTTACTGAACTATATAGTTTCATAAAGCACTATGTGCGAATACAATAACAAATAATGAGGTGGAATAATTTTAGATAATTAATCCACTTTAAGTTCTGTCAAATAACTACGAGTGTAGAATTTGCTCAACAATGATTTGAATAGTTCAATGTAAATAAGGTTGAAGAATAATTGCAATAATAAATACAAGTTAAGGTGTAGAAAACTTGCCTCGTGCGTCGTCTATGGCTAACCAATTTAATTTAATAATCCTTGAACGGACCTAATAATTAAACCAGTTTGATCTTAAATTAGTATCATATACACATTAGTATAATGACCTTTATAACTCTTACGAACCGCATAATTATATAATTACGGGTATACAATCACTAGAAAATATTATCACTACTTGATAATATTCCGAACACAAATAGTTACTGAACTATATAGTTACAAAAGCACTATGTGCGAATACAATAACAAATAACGAGGTGGAATAATTTTAGATAATTAATCCACTTTAAGTTCTGTCAAATAACTACGAGTGTAGAATTTGCTCAACAATGATTTGAATAGCTCAATGTAAATAAGGTTGAAGAATAATTGCAATAATAAATACAAGTTAAGGTGTAGAAAACTTGCATCGTGCGTCGTCTATGGCTAACCAATTTAATTTAATAATCCTTGAACGGACCTAATAATTAAACCACTTTTGATCTTAAATTAGTATCATATACACATTAGTATAATGACCTTTATAACTCTTACGAACCGCATAATTATATAATTACGGGTATACAATCACTAGAAAATATTATCACTACTTGATAATATTCCGAACACAAATAGTTACTGAACTATATAGTTTCATAAAGCACTATGTGCGAATACAATAACAAATAATGAGGTGGAATAATTTTAGATAATTAATCCACTTTAAGTTCTGTCAAATAACTACGAGTGTAGAATTTGCTCAACAATGATTTGAATAGTTCAATGTAAATAAGGTTGAAGAATAATTGCAATAATAAATACAGGTTAAGGTGTAGAAAACTTGCCTCGTGCGTCGTCTATGGCTAACCAATTTAATTTAATAATCCTTGAACGGACCTAATAATTAAACCAGTTTGATCTTAAATTAGTATCATATACACATTAGTATAATAACCTTTATAACTCTTACGAACCGCATAATTATATAATTACGGGTATACAATCACTAGAAAATATTATCACTACTTGATAATATTCCGAACACAAAGAACTTATATTAATTATTTAATATAGTCCAGACACTTATCTAATATTATTAATAATTTAATAATATTTTATTAGTCTTATAGTATTATCAATCATCTAATAATACCTTATTAATCTTTTTATATTATTAATCATTTAATAATATATTAACAACCTTATAATATTATTAGTCATTTAATAATATTTTATTAATTATCTAATATTATTAACTATTTAATAATATTTTATTAATTATCTAATATTATTAATCTTTTAATAATATTTTATTCATTATCTAATATTATTAATCATTTAATAATATTTTATTACTTTATTAATATTATCAATCATTTAATAATATTTTATTCATTATATAATATTATTACTTATTAATAATATTTTATTGCTTTTCTAATATTATTATTCATTTAATAATATTTTAACTAATTATTAATATTATTAATTATTTAAAAATATTCTATTGACTTATTAATATTATTACCCATTTAATAATATTTTAATCTCTTACTAATATTATTAACCATTTAATAATATTTTAACCAATTGTTAATGTTATTTATCATTTAATAACTTTTTAATCATATACTAATATTATTAATTGTTTAATAATATTTTAATAAAAATCTTTAAACAACACCAATAGTTAACTTTTTAATGGTGTTAATATTAATCTTTATTTTAAACATTTTGCTACCCATTAATTACAAATAAATTTCATATATTGGTTCAATACACAAATACCTTCATTTTACACTTAGTTATACTTAAATTTTTTAATAAAACCCGACCCGGACCGACCCAAACAATTTTCACCTACTGTTTTGAATGCCCCGGCGCTCAACATAGGCTATTTTGGGCGCCGGGGCTTTCAAAGCAGAAATCAAAAACCCTAAAATGGGCTGTCTGACCTCCAGTTACTCCGACAACCATAACTTCTTCATTTTAAAATATTTTGGGGTGATTCTTGAGTCCATTCTCATCAAAATTTCCCCCTCTACAATTTCTCTTTAGATCACAAATCCAAATTCCAAACAGAAACAGTCATAAAGTTACTTACAATGAAAGATTGAAAAATTATAAGGTTTCAAAACGACATGTTTTGTGGTAAAAGCTATAACTTATTTGTTATTCAATATTTTTGAAAGGTTCAAAAAGGGTTTTTCTTTAAAACTCATAGATCTAACTTTCTAGCCAGAAAATCAAATTTCCGATTTGTACATTTCAAAATACAACATTAAACATAACATGTATCGTTAGGGTTTTACTGGTAAAACGTGTTATGAATATTTCTACAACTTTTATGCATTTCTCACATACCAAATCATGTTATAAATACATAGAGCTATGAATATACATATATTACATAGTTAAATACATCTAGACCATCAAAACGAGTTTTGATCGGCTAAAAATAGATTTTAACCGTTCAAAATCGTTCTAGGCCCTAAAAATGAAATAAGGAGTTTAGAGCACTGTTAAACCTTTGTGATTTGTTTGCTCTTCTTCTCCTTGTACCGAAGTATGTAGTGAAAAATTCTTTAATAATAATACAGATAATAATAATATTTTTATGTTTCAAATTTTAATATAATTTTCCATTAGTAATATTAATAATAATGACAATAATAATAATAATAATAATAACAATAATTATTATAATAATAGTAATAATAATAACAATAATAATTATAATAATAGTAATAATATTAATAATACTGACAATAATAGTAATATTGATAATAATAATAATAATAATAATATCGATAATAATAGTAATAGTAATAATATCGATAATAATAGTAATACAGATAATAATAATAATTATTATAATTAATAATAATAAAAATAATACTGATAATAATAATAATAATAATAATAATAATAATAATAATAATACAGATAATAATAATAATACTGATAATAATAATAATAATAATACCGATAATAATAATATTTATAATTTCCTTAATAATAATACAGATAATAATAATATTTTTATTTTTTGAATTTTAATTTAATTTTTTGTTATGTCGTGCCTTCAGACACGGGCAATTACTAGTAATTAATAAGGGGTGGTCCATCTCACGACTTTGAAACGTTTAAAATGGACATATTATTTGGGCATTTCTATAATTAATAGTTATATAACTGTGGAATTTAAATTACTTGAAATCCAACTCCCTCAAGTCAATCCCACAACCAAGTTGATAAATAAAGTAGAAAGTAAGCCGTGCAGCAGGCTTGACCCAATTTTGGCCTTGATTCTACAAGAAAGAAACATCCGCAGACTAAAAAAGAAAGAGCAACCTTTGACTCTGTTGGATCTAAACAC
Source organism: Hedera helix (assembly GCA_947179155.2). Lineage (NCBI taxonomy): Eukaryota > Viridiplantae > Streptophyta > Magnoliopsida > Apiales > Araliaceae > Hedera > Hedera helix. Next base: position 31,505,443 of record OX359270.1, read on the forward strand.
CATAATAAAATTCCATTCATTAACAATATTTGGCAGGCCACTTGAAATAACAAAATCAAATTTGCCATCCTCAAAATGACTCATTCAAGACGACCGTCAATTCAATCCAGCTAGCTACCACCCTGATGTCAATTCTCAAGTACTAGATTATATAACGGTGATCTCTTCAAAACTGTTTGATATATTATTGAATTTTAAACATGCATTACGTTACGTAAGTTATTTTCATGTGTTTTTCAACGTATATTTGGAATAATTAATGTTTCCAGGGCATACTACTACTACTACTAATAATATTAATAGAGAGGAAGAGATGTCGATAATGGTTTCTGCGCTCACCCATGTGCTTTCTGGTGGTGGCAGCGACGGCTGCACTCATGGTACTAATCATGATCAGAGAGGAGGTGATGGCAGCGGCGGCGGCAATAGCACTGGCGGTGTGAAGAGAGGTCGTGAGGAGGGAGGTGGTGGTGACCACTTTTCTGGCTTCTCACTTGGAGGTTCATCATCTAACATGCGAGGTTAGTTATTTTCTGTCGAAGTTACTTATGAAGTAATTGTAGGGTGAGGAACTTGCACCCTTATTAGGGTTCTTGTTAATTGTGGAGGAGGGACATGTTGGCGGGTTTGAAGAGGGTACTTAGAAGAACAGATAAAATGTGGTAGAATTCCTATTGTGACACCGAGTTTTAAAATGAACTTAAAAGAAAATAAATGGGCAGAAAACTTCAATTAAAAGAAAATAAATGGTTATAAAACTTAAATTTTTGTCTATTTTTTTTGTTATTGAATTTTTTTAATGAGCAGAAAAGATAAAAAAGTGAATGAAAAATTTGGCCATTTTTCTTGCCAAACTTTTCGTCCGAAAGTAGATATAAAACTAAATAACACAAACAAATATTTTATAATCCCTACCGTGTCATCTATATTACAAACACAATATAAAACTAATATATAAGAATAAATTAGTAATTTACTTACATGTAAAAGTTAGGTTTCTTTCATTTTCTCTTATAAATTCGGTAATAACACGAAAGAAAATTCAAAATTTATTTTTTATTGTTTTTTTTTTCATCCGAAACTCAAAAACATACCTTTTAGAAAGTAGAAAGTGTGGGAGAGTAATATATATATTCAGAAGGTCCCTTTTAAAAAACGAGAGCGATACTTATAGAGAAAAGGTAACTCTTAGTTAGTAGTCATGTGTCGAACATGTATTTTTCTCACTTCCTAAAAGAACTCTTCCCTCGTCTAGTTTGCTTTAGTGAAGCCTCAAGAACACTATTCTTCTATTCACCAAGCCTATTTGATCCCTCAATTAACTCCCAATGAAGGTGCCTTTCTTATATAGTCGTTTATAATGGAACATAGAAGGGATCTCTCAATCTTAGATCACCGTGCTTCGTTGATCATGTTTTCGCTGTCTAGTCTTTCTAAAAATGCATCTTGAAATTACCATAAAAAAGAGAGTTCAAAACTTTAAAGATGGTCGGTCAAATAAGGCGACTGAACAGTAGGAAGCCCTTGGATGGATATTGTTCTTTGTCTTCTTGATTTCTCGTTTCAGATTGAACCCTTGGAGGTCTTTCATACCTGATCAATTTTCGACTTATGATGAATCTCTCAATTATTCCTTAGTTTATTGAGTAATAGTAGTCTTTGTCATAATTGCCGAAGGACAGACCCTAGGGTTGTTGAACCTTATAGATGTGGCCATTTGCAAGCCTCGGCCGATTTTTTCTTTTTGCTCGAAATTGTGTAGATGATCAATATGGGATTTTTTTTTTTGGAGGCCTTCCCCTAGGAGCCTAACAATAGGGTGGCCTTAATTAGGGAGATCGCACGACTTTTTTGTTTTGGACAATTTGATTCAATCGGGTCATTTTGGTCCGATCATTAGACATGCCCCCCAATACACACCCCCCTCTTTCATATTAATGACTCACTATATTCAACCCATTTCACAAATGTAACTTAAGAAATAATCTCACTGTAAACCAATGTAAATGGCGGGTGAATTACTGATTCAATCAGTAGTGAAATTGTTATTGAACGGGTGAAGTCATAAATATGTAAAAAAAATATTATTAATAATTAATAAAATTTTAAAATATTTATTTTTTTATAAATTAAAATATAATGAAATTATGTAATAATATTACTAAAAATATCTAATTTTAAAAATAAAAGTTTTTTTGTACAAAAAAAATATTAAAAAATACTTTAAAACTAGTTCGCTAGATTAACTTAACCGATTTACCAGTTGAACCACTGGTTCGACCGATGGTCAACCGATTTAAACCGGGTTTTGAACGGTTCAATTAAATATCAGTTTTTTGGATCAAATTGAACCAGAATGTCGATCGGTTCTGATTTTTACCAGTCGGACCATCGGTCCGATCTGGATTTAATAACCTTGTTATAAACATCTTTATGACGTGAAGCACGTACCAATTAGCATCATTATTATGCATAAGGAGAGTTCTGCACATATAAGGAGATTTCTTTTTAATTATTGTTGTAAATCGTATCCGTTGAATCTATAGTGAATTGCACAATTCAGTATTAAACTCTCAACGGTCAATTTCGAATTGGCTTGCAAAATAGTTTGTATACATTTTCAAAAAGAATGTTACAATTGAATTTTACTTTTACTGTGACAATGGTCATCAAAAATATAAAATCTCTTAAACTACTTTAGGGATCGCAAGAAAATCCATAAGACGACGAGGTAGTACATAAATATACATGTTAGATATACACAATAAGTCACCAGCTGATGTTTCAAGACTTATTTTGAAAGAAATTGGATATTAAATTATCAAAATTTCAAACTTAAATGAAGATTTATTCAAATATGGTGGGTTGGACCACTTTGGAATTGACACATTCCAATTCTCTGCTTTCCTGCATGTTATCTACCACTTTATAATATTCAAGTATTTTGAAGTATGTTTCAATTTTCTAAAATAACAGAAGGTTCAAATACAATTGGAGCATCCATTCCACATACACAAAATCCCACACACGACAACGATAGTCATGAGCCATCAGCAAAAGATCAACCGCCAAGAAGAAAATACAGAGGAGTGAGACACAGGCCTTGGGGAAAATGGGCAGCTGAAATTAGAGACCCCAAAAAAGCTGCTAGAGTTTGGCTGGGCACTTTTGAAACACCTGAGGCAGCTGCTTTAGCTTATGATCAAGCAGCATTCAAGTTCAGAGGCAACAAAGCCAAACTCAATTTCCCTGAAAATGTCAGCCTCAGCTCGATTTCCTCCAGTCCTCCGGCAACCCAGCGGATCATTTCTAGCTCTCCAAGTACCCTTTTCTCCGTTTCCACATCGCCTGAGCAGATTGTTCACACTCAAACTTTATACCCAACACAGAATCCTGAGGCTTCAGTAGACTATATGAACTACTATTCTCAGCAGCCTACAAGTTTGTTGGATCAGGACTTACTAGCGTCATCTTCTGGGTACAATGGTACTAGTATGGTACCAGTATTTAATTCTCCACCACTGCCGCCTTATTTTTCATCAAGTTTGGCGGCTCAGCCGCCAGGTGTTTCTAACCCAGCTGCCAGCCAGGGTCGAATAGAAGATTTTCCGGTGACATCGTGGTCGGATTCTGGCCATCAATATTCTTCATCAGGATGATTTTTCACCTCAATTCCTTTTTTTTGGGGGTGTAAGCTTTTTATCTTTATGGTGCATGTTTTACTGTGTTGCCTTTGTTAATTAATTCTTATGTGAGGTTATAGACTTTATAAGTTTTAGACTTTTAGTACCCCCCTTCTTTCACGTATGCTTTATTATTTATTTTCATTTTCTTATAATAAGGCTAATTACTTCACCTGCCCTAGTGGAAGAGCCGAATAACCTAGTGGCAACGTCTCCTTTTACAGGGGAATACTATTTTTGAATGAGTTTTTGATATTTTTATAAGGTTCTTTTTCATATAAAATTGGAATCTACTTATTTTTATGTGAGATAACATCATATAAAAATATCAAAAATACGTACAAAAATATCAATTCTCTTTTTATATCGTGCAAGATCACATGTTTAAGTTTAAAATCAACCCTTGATATAAATTAAAATTCAACGAGCACTACATAAAATTGTCATTTATGACCCATTCCCCAAATTAAGGATGTATAAATGTATAAATATATATATTCACAACTCAATTAAATATTTTTTTCCTCAAAAAAACTTTTTTAAAAAGTTAAATTTAGGGGTCATCTTAAATACCTGATAAAGTGGTCCGTTATCTTTATAGATCATATTTGTTATACTGATAATCTTACATTTCAGGAAATCAGATACCCGATAAAGTATCAAAATTTTCAATAATCAGATGACCAAAAAGTAGGTGATAATGAGATTAGCACATAGTAGATCATCTTGAAATTTTTATTTATACAAAAATATCCTTTATAATAATTGGAACATTAATATTCTTATTAGTCACATAATGAACATTTATTTTTTGATTTTTTTGTTTGTTTGCCGGCATGTTTAGTTTAACTAAAATAACTCCTTGTCCATACAAAATATGTGGTGATGTTTGCTATTTATTATTATAAGTTTAATTTATTATTAACGACATACTTGAAAATTTTGTACTTAATAATTGAATAAATCACGAATTGTTATTTTATAAATATATCAAAAATTTTAATATAATTTATTGAGTAATATTGAATTAGTTAGTTCGATAATACTTTGATGATTGTTGATTACATTTGATAATAACTATATGGGTGAATTATTCAACTAAAATTAGAATAAAAGTATTTTAGTAAAATATTAATACCTGAAAAAATATATCCAATAATCTTAAATTCATATAAAACACTCACAATAACATGCACCTACTAGTAATGAAAAGTCAAAGTACACAAACTCAAATACAAACTTGCATTCAAACCATTAAAAAGTGAAGTCTAATATGAAAATTTGTGTCAAACTCCATTTTTTAATGGTGTAGATAGAGTTTATGTAAAAAAATTGTATTTACAGACTTGTCCCATTGGTGGGTATCTGAGCTTACAACCCTAAGGGTAACAAAGGTAATTAGTTTTTAAAGGATACAAATAGAAAAATCAAATCAAAACATATGACAAGATTTAAGGGAGGCGTTCCTAAGAATGGGTTTAAATCAAATCAAATATGTCATCTATTTTAGTATTATATATATATATATATATATATATATATATATATATGTAAAACCATGATTTTTTGTAAAAAAAATAATTTATAATTTTTATTTTTAACAATTAAAAACATAGTAATTATGTCATGATAATATTCTATTAACTAGAAACAATTCCATGTCATTTAGAGTATAAAACTATATATACATCGAGGGAGAACGTGATAATAACAGGAGGTGCGGTGATCAGCTTTGGATCATAATTTCGTACCATCTAAAATGAAAATTTTATTCGGACGGTTTATATAAACTAGTTTGCTGGACACACACTCTGGTGTATGTGAAATTTTTAAATATTAATAATTAATAATAGAAATTTAAAATAATGAAAACAAAATATGAAAAGAGATGGGTTGGTAAGTGAGAGTAGAATGCGAGAGTAGCTGAGAGAATAATGTATAGACTCAAATTAGTTTTTATTTTTATATTTTTACATTAATTTGTGACAAAAAATCACCAACTATAATTGTTAAAAGATGGAGACTTTATACATTGCGTTCATAAATTATATATATGAAATAAAAATAAAACTTCATAAATTTGGAAGATTAAATATATAAAAAAAATTAAATTAAATATGAAAATAATTATATATATCTAACACTATAGGAGCAAAAGAATAATAATAATAATAATAATAATAAATAAATAAATAAAAAATCACCAAATATCATGTGGATGCTTTGTAATACAGATAAATAGATAGATAATTATAGTTTTGTAACAAATAGTTACATTTTGAATATTATTTGCCGTACAAGAGCGTATACAATAAACTAGAAAGTCAGCCGTACAAGTTGATGAAAGTCAGCCGTACAAGTGGCTTGACTCACTGTTGGTATATGATTCTACAAGAAACATCCGGAAAACAAAAAAGTTAAGTTATTGACGAGAATCTAATAATGTATATCAAGATATAATTAGCATTCTCCTTTGTATATTTGTAGGGCATTTCTCCAACTAAGTTAAAAAATACTTCTCAAAAATTTAACTAATTTTTTTTTCCTTCTTCCCAGTTTGTTGAGTTCTACGATAATCCATACTTGCTTCAGAAAGAACTTCATGGAGAATAAAGAAGAAAAAAAACCCATAGGAATTTTAATAAATATTCTTCGAGTCTCAAATTGGAAAATGGCACCTCACCTCATGGTGCATGAATAATAATACATATTTCATGGGATCTGGTATCTATGAGGTCAAGAATTCAATCTTGTCTAAATTTTCTTTTTAATTCTTAGACAACTCTATGACACTGTTTGTAGATAGATTTTTTCAACTACCGACTTGAAGAATGTGTCATTTTTTCAATAAATTCCAAGCCTTCAAAATAAAAAAAAACCTTTCAACTAGCCAAATCAACAATCATTTGGTATTTTAATTAATTGAGTGATCAATAATTATCATTCAGATACTATGAAGTTAGGTGCCATTTTTTTATTTAAGACTCGAAGAATGTTTATTAGAATTCTTATGATCTTTTTTATTTTTCTTTATTCTCCATGGGCATCTTTCTAAAGCAAAGTATGAATTATCGTAGAACTCGACAAACTGGGAAGGAAAAAAATAGTTAATTTTTTTTAAAAGTATTTGTTGACTTTTTAACTTAATAGGAGAAATGCCCTACAAATATTCAGACGAGAATGCCAATTCTATCTTGATATACATTATTAGATTCTATCAAGACCAGCAGTGGGTCAGGCTGTTGTACGGCTCGCTTTCATCAACTTGTACGGTTGACTTTCTAGTTCATTGTTCACGCCTCTTGTACGGCAAATAATATTCAAAATGTAACTATTTGTTAAAACTACAATTATCTACCTATTTATATATATATTATAAAATCTCCACCGGTGATTTTTTGTTATACTTTTATTATTATTATTACTACTATTTTGTCCATATAACGTTATATATATTACTATTTGGTTTATTTAATTTAAACTTTTTATATCTTTTTATATATTTAGTCCTCCAAATCACCAACGGAACCAAGGGGGGGCCAGGGGGGTCAATTGACCCCGGTAAATTGTAAGCTCTTTAATATATATTATTTTTTATTTATTTAATTAATTTTATTATAAATAATAATTAATGGTATAATTAATTAATATTGTCTTTTGATATTTCACAGGGAGAAAGAACAATTAAATTTTATCGCACTAAAGAACTTTCTTTTTTCGTTCAAAAGCAAGTGCGTAAGGTATATAAAGACATATATTTAAGGGACAAATTAATACTCTCTCTCTCTCTCTCTCTCTCTCTATATATATATATATATATATATATATATAGCTCGTATGCAAATCTTAAATTAAATATGTAAAATAGTTTTAGACAATATTTTCTCGTCTAATTATGCATGCTAATTCAGATATGTTGGCCATTTCTCATTCTTATCTATTTTCACGTAAACTTCTCCATTTATAAAATTATTTTTTTGGTAATTTCGATTTACGAAATTAGTTATCTATAAATAAATAAATATATTATATTTGACAACCGTACACGAGAAATGGGAGACAAAATATCTAAATTCAGATTATACACATTAATTATATATGTCCATGATATAAATATTAATATCGTTATTTATTATGTTATTTTATTTACAGTGTTTTATTAATATTGAAGACAGCATGAGATCCCACGGTCGTAACAGGCGGAAGATTTGGGTTTAGGAAGTCTTGCTAAGAAGTTGATTGAAACAAGAAGAAATATGACTTTTACATTGGTATATCGATTGATCGAGTTGACTTTGATTTTACCAGTAGCGACTACTACTGTTAAAAGAGTATTTTTTGTGTTGAAAATTGTTAAGACTGACTTGCGTAATAAAATGAGAGACGAGTGGATAAATGACGGTCTGGTAGTTTATATTGAAAAGGACATTTTTTCAACAATTGAAAACGAATAAATTTTGAAACGTTTTCAAACTATGCAGACTCATAACATACAGTTGTCTCCTCTCAGTCGTACAATCGAAAAAAGCACTTCAAGGGTCAATAAATATTTTTTTTTATTAATGTATTTTGACCCCTCTCTAAAATCATTCTGGTTCCGCCACTGCTCCAAATCTATAAAGTTTTAATTTTATCTCACATAATTTATGCACACAAAATATAAAGTCTCTAGCTTTTAATACCTGTATTTGGTGATTTTTGGTCACAAACTAATGTGAAAAAATAAAAATAAAAACTAATTTCAATCTATTCATTATTCTCTCCACTACTATCACTTACCCACTTATCTCTCTTCATATTTGTTTTTTATTATTTTAAATCTCTTATTAATTATTAATATTTTTTATAATTACATACACGAGTGTGTCCAGCAAACTAGTTTATATAAACCCTCCAAATAAAATTGTTTCAACTTAGAATCCAAAGCCGAGCACTATACCTCCTGTTAGTATCACGTTCTCCATCGATATATATATATATATATATATATATATATATTAGAGATAACTGGTGCTTGAAAGCAAGATGTAATTAATATAACAGTTGAATACTGTATCCAATATTTTTAGATCGAAAAATCTAAAATTATTGTGGACTCTCAATTCCATAATAGAACTGAGAGTCCAACCATTAATACAAAAAGATTGATACTCAATCCATTCATAATTTTTTTTTTAGACAAACATTAGTATGCTACTCATTCCCAACTTAAAATTAGCTCTTGGCAGATTTGAGCAATTAATTGATTGACGATAGCGGACTCAAATTTATGTAATATAGTGTTTTCGGGTATCCCATATACCTTTTCTTTATTTACAAAACGGAATGAGAAATTTGGCAGCATTTATTTGCCTCCAGTATCTCTAACCATCGATTAATATAATCAATGAACAGTATTTTCTGTGAAAAAATGGTAGCACTGCAAGCCATTTGGTAGGATCCGATAAGGAAAGAAAAAGATGTAAAAATTCAAAAGAAATACTTTTGCATATATCCAAAAGTATAAAATGAGTCCTCTAAGTCCAAACAAAAAAGTATTGTCATAACATCAACTAAATCGCATCGCCATAACATTTTTTCCTTTATATTTTTTCTTGAAATTGGACAAAAGATTATCATACCATGAGTCAGAACCTACTACAATAGTTGCTTTCGATATAACCCGCAAAAAAATCAAAGAGATGACACGTAACTACACATCCCTGAAAGCACGACGAAGATTAAAATTTCAAAAATACTCTATTACCTAAAGACTCTTTGCAACATAAAACAACTTACAAATCAATTAGAATGAATCTAAACCATCACTGTGATTTCCCATCCAAATCAATTTGCATGTAGAAACATAACGACCGCAATACTAGAAAAACAGGAAAAGGGCGTCATTACTACTACTACTACTAGTTATTATTATTATTATTATTATTATTATTATTATTATTACTATTATTATTATTATTACTACTATTATTTTAATTATTATTACTATTATTATTATTATTATTATTTGTATTACAATTATTATTATTATTATTATTATTACTATTACTATTGTAATAGCCGAGAAAATTACGAACCCAAATTTTATTTTTTATTACTATTAATTATATCTATAAGAAAATATGATGTATGTGTGTATGTGTTAAGTTATATGATGAGAAGTAGTAAATTAGTTAATTAAATTAATTAACTAAAGAAGGAAAAAGATTGTAAGAGAAGCTTATGTGATGAAATCACAAAACTTGAATGTTGGCCTTGTATGACAATTAAGAAGATTTATAATAAATAAGTTAATTACTTGTATGAATAATGAGAAAAAAAGAAACAAGTGAATTATTTAAGATAACTCAATGTGGGAATAATTATTATTATTATTATTATTATTATTATTATTATTATTATTATTATTATTATTATTATTATTATTATTATTACTATTACTATTACTATTACTATTACTATTACTATTATTATTACTATTATTATTATTATTACTATTACTATTACTATTACTATTACTATTACTATTACTATTATTATTATTATTACTATTACTATTATTACTATTATTATTACTATTATAATTATTATTATAATTACTATTATTATTATAATTATTATTACTATTATTATTACTATTATTATTACTATTATTATTATTATTATTATTATTATTATTATTATTATTACTATTACTATTACTATTACTATTATTATTATTATTATTATTATTACTATTATTATTACTATTATTATTATTATTATTATTAGTATTATTATTATTATTATTATTATTATTACTATTATTATTATTATTACTATTATTATTAGTATTAGTAGTATTATTATTATTACTATTACTATTACTATTATTATTATTATTATTATTATTATTACTATTACTATTAGTATTATTATTATTATTATTATTATTATTATTATTATTATTATTATTATTATTATTATTACTATTACTATTACTATTACTATTACTATTACTATTGTTATTGTTATTGTTATTGTTATTGTTATTGTTATTGTTTTTGTTATTCTTTTTCTTATTATTATTATTTTTATTTTTATTATTATTTTTATTTTTATTATTATTATTATTATTATTATTATTATTATTATTATTATTATTATTATTATTATTATTATTATTATTACTATTAATATTGTAATGGCCGAGAAAATTACGAACCCAAATTTTATTTTTTATTATTATTAATTATATCTATAAGAAAATATGATGTATGTGTGTATGTGTTAAGTTGTATGATGAGAAGTAGTAAATTAGTTAATTAAATTAATTAACTAAAGAAGGAAAAAAATTGTAAGAGAAGCTTATGTGATGAAATCACAAAACTTGAATGTTGGCCTTGTATGACAATTAAGAAGATTTATAATGAACTAGTTAATTACTTGTATGAATAATGAGAAAAAAAGAAACAAGTGAATTATTTAAGATAACTCAATCTGGGAATAATTGTATGTTTATGAGTAATGATATTATAAACCCAATTTGATAACAAGAGTTAGTCAAGGGAATAATTTAATCAAGTTAAAGTACTTGTATTAATATATGTTATGATTTTATTAAAACAAACTCAAAAATTTATAAGTGATAGTGTGTTGTAAGCTAAGTTGGTAACCAATTTACTTTTAAATAGCAAGTCTAATTGGATTATGTAATAGACCCAATGAATTATATTATAAGTCCAAATGATGTATTAAACTAGGTCCAATAAATTAACCTAGTAGTCCATGTAATTAATTAAACAAGCTCAATACTTGATTTAATTAAATGTAACATATGTTATTTAAATGTTAGCCCAATGAGATAATTAAATTGAGCCCAACCAAATTAAATAGATGAACCCAATATATTATATCTTAGAGCTCAAAGTGGAGCCCAATAAGAAGTCAAAATGTTGGTCAAACATTATATATATGTATATATATAAATATGTGTATATATGTATAATAAATGTAACAAAAATAAAGCAAAAATAGGGAATTAAATCCCATTTTGCTGATATTGAAGGGGGCCCTACATGGGGTGACTTGATTTTGTAATGTTGCTTCTTCCACACTTCTTTCCATAGTTGGCCAACCACCCTAATCATTCTAATTGGTCATTCATGCAATAGTAACCTCACTTAAGCTCTTAATTTCACCAATACAAGATGATTAGTAGGTTGATGAAGGATTAGTAATGTGCTATATACAGAGTGCTACTCTTAGTTGTTATGTTGTTTAGTTCATTGTAGCATTTTCTAGAAAGAAAATAGAGAGCATTTCCAAGAGAGCAAGAAAGAATACACTTGTGAATGTGAGAAATTTCTATAAGAAGGGCTTGGTGAATGTCAAGTAGCATCATCATATACTTTGGTAGGAGAAGAAGAAGAGCACACAAATCTCAAATGTTTAAAAGTGCTCTAACCTTCCTATATTTCATTTTTGTAGCTTAGATCGATTTTGAACGGTTAAAATCTATTTTTAACCGATCAACACTTGTTTTGATGGTCTAGAAGTTTTAAACTATGTTATATATGTATATTCATAGTTTGATGTGTTTAAATCATGTTATGGTATATGTGGTATGCAAATAAATGGAAGAAAATTTCATATTGTGTTACCGGTAAAACCCTAGATGGTTCGATCTTAAATTTTTTGTTAAAACATTTTCAAAAATGTGATCGAACCATGAAATATTGTAAAACAAGAAGTTAGGAAGACAACAACACTAAGTTTGTGTCATTTGGATGTGTAGAGTTTATTTTATTCAAGTTTGAACCATTAAAACCAATGATTTGTGAAATTAGTTTTCACTTTGTCCTTGTGAGCAGTTTTTAGTCCAGTTCCGTTTGAAATTTGGATTTGTCATCTAAATAGAAATTGTAGAGGGGGAAATTCTGATGAGAATGGACTTAAGAATCACCCCAAAATATTTCAAAATGAAGAAGTTATGGCTATTAGAGCATCGGAGGGTCGGACAACCCAAACAGTGAAAAGTTGTTGCATGTTTGGGGCGGCCGTGCCACCTTGCGGGGCAGCCTCGCCACTCCCGCAGATTTTTTTAGTGATGTTTTGTTGTCCGGGTCTAGTCGGTTCGGTCTGGGTCGAATTTTTATGAAAAATTAAGTTAATATAAGTGTAAAATAAGTGTGTTTGTATAATAAACGAATATATGGAGTTTATTAATAAGTGATTAGAATATTATTAAAAAAATAATAATATTATATAATAAATAAAATAATATTAAATAATTAATAATATTAGATAATGAATAAAATATTATTAAATGGTTAATAATATTAATAAGTGATTAAAATATTATTAAATGGTTAATAATATTAATAAGTGAGTAGAATATTATTAAATGATTAATAATATTAGTAAATTAATAGAATATTGTTAAATGGATAATAATATTAGAAAGTTATTAAAATATTATTAAATTATTAATAATATTAATAGAGGACTAAAATATTATTAAATGGATAATAATATTAGAAAGTTAATAAAATATTATTAAAGGATTAATAATATTAGTAGAGGATTAAAATATTATTAAATGAATAATAATATTAGAAAGTTATTAAAATATTATTAAATTATTAATAATATTAATAGAGGATTAAAATATTATTAAAAAGATAATAATATTAGAAAACTAATAAAATATTATTAAATTATTAAAAATATTAAAAGAGGATTAAAATATTATTAAATGGTTAATAATATTAATAAGAGAATAAAATATTATTAAATGATTAATAATATTAACAAATGATTAAAATATTATTAAAGGATTAATAATATTATTTGAAGTGTAAAATATTATTAAATGATTAATAATATTTATAAGTGATTGAAGATATTATTTAATAAATAATATTATTAGAAAGGGTAAGACATTATTAAATTATTAATAATGTTGAAATGTTACTAAATAATTGAAATATTGATGAGGGAATAAAATATTATTAAATTGATTAATGGTATTCGTAAACAATGAAAATATTATTAAATAATTAATAATATTTAATTGAGGATTATATATTATCAAAGGTGATAATATTATGATGTAATTAAGTGATAGTTATATGATTAAAAATATTATCAAATGATTTATAATATTATTAAGAGTTTTAAGGTTATGATTAAGAGTTAGATGATTTAAGACATATATGATAAGGTTATTAATGTTAAATAAACCTGTATGTGTTATGCTAATTGGAGGATCAATGTTGTTGAATGTTAGGTCATTCAAAGGAAGTTAATTTAAGTTGAATAGCGGTAGTCAGCGGAACAGTCAAGTTTTTCTGAACCTTAACTTGTATTTATTTGACAAGTTATTTATGTAGAAGCTGGAATTTATTTCAAAATGCATGATGAAATAATTATCAAGAATTATTTCATATCTATATTATTATTGACAATCTCACTAATGTGCATTTGCATGACTGTTCATGATATGAACTATTTAAAGAGAAATATTTATGCTATTTGTTTCAGCTAGATATTGCATGTGTTATTATGACTGTTCTTGTTATGAACTGTTTTAAGTGAGGGTTCTATGCCAATTGTTTCGCCTAGACCATATACATTTTAAATTCATAAATCTAAATATCATTGAAGTTAGTCCAAACCATATTGTGGTGGTGCAGAATCTAATGGGATAAGCTGAAATGAACAAAGCATTATAAGCGGATAAGCTTACGGTCGGATGGAACATTCTCGATCAAAACGAACTAGATGGTTATATTGTGCACTCTATAAACGTACGATAGGCTGATCACCTAGAGTACCCATCACCGGATATTACAATTGAAATGATTGTTAATATTCAAAATGAACTGACAGTCTTCTGTCTACAGGGTATTGAAAATACTCAAAATGTATGTTCATGGTCTTGTGACCCTTTCAGCATGATGAAGCAGTATGTTAAATCAATTGAATTTGTTATTCAAAATTGCATGTCTTCACAATTAATGTATATTGTTGAAGTTTCCAGAGCTAAATCTTTTTCATTCATGATATATCTTTTATTGTTTGTTTAAACTTGTTGAGCAAAGTAATTGCTCACCCTTGCTATATCATGAAATATTGTCAGTTAAACCGAGTGATCTAAGGAGTACCATAGCAAAGGAAAGATGAACGAGTAGAAATAATTAGTTCGGACTATATGTTTAAACCTTTTGTATTATAAGATAATGATAATGTATTAAGGTTAGTGGAACCTGGGGTTGAAGGTACATTTTGTAATGAAATTATGTATGTTTTTCGCGAGTTATTGAAGTTTTTGTTTATGAATGTTTGTTAAGTGATGAATAGTGAAGACCGAACCCGAGATTCAAGGGACCCGGATTTGAGGGCGTCACAGGTTATTATCAGAGTTATATGTTATAAATCTTAGGTGGGGGGGAAACCTTAGGATTATGGCCGTAGAGAAGATAAGAAAACTCATAAAGAGTTTAGGAGATGGATGATCGAAATTCATCAAGTAAAAAAAGTTATGTGTATGTAAGAAATGATCTGATATTAGATCGAAAGAGTATGAAGATTCGGAAGATGATCCGAAAGTTAGAATTAAGCAATGATTTAGAAAAAAAGAATGAAGAAAAGAGAAAAGCGATTAAGAGATACTAAATCTATGAAAGATTGATAATAAGAAGTGATGTTAAGATATAAAGTAATGATTTCGAGGATATAGAT
The DNA here is from genome assembly GCA_947179155.2 of Hedera helix. Taxonomy (NCBI): domain Eukaryota; kingdom Viridiplantae; phylum Streptophyta; class Magnoliopsida; order Apiales; family Araliaceae; genus Hedera; species Hedera helix. Next base: position 31,520,850 of record OX359270.1, read on the forward strand.
GATATCTTAAGGAGATTGATCTAGATAGATCGGTAGTAGTACAGATGATCGGAGTAAATAGAGATGAAATGATGGGATAAATAGATAAGATGTTGAAGAGCTACAGAATCATAGAAAAATGAGAAGATTTTGGAGCCAATCATAAAAGCAGAAAATGATAAAGTGATTGAGGAATAATAGAATGATCGTAGAAGGAGATAAACATGATGAAGAATTATATAGGAATGATAATAGTACATGTTAAGGAGTATAACTTTAGAAGTATATATATTTGGGAGTTTGACTTTGGAGAATATGTTTGAAGAATTACGTTTTCGGAAGTTATTTTGAAAGATTAAAAATCAGATGATTTTCTAATCGGTAAGTTGAATTTTATCTATAAGAATGTTGGAAGAAGTTATAAAATTTAAAAAAAACCAATTTTGGAGTTGAAAACGGGATATGTCATGTATTTTAGCATGGTGCTGAGAACAAGTATAGTACTAAGTACTAATGTGATACATATTAAAATAAAAATATTTATTAAATATGTAAATGGATGATAGAAAGACAATGTGATGATAGTATGAAAGTTTGAAGAATGTAAAGTGAATGAGAAGATCGAGATATAGCGTTTAGGCTATAAAATGATTTAAAGATAGGTGACTAATAATTGTGCGTAAAAATAGTAAGCAAAAGAATACTTAAAAGTGTGTATCTGTATAAATGATGGGGTACTACGTACCAAGGAAGAACATGTTAACAAATTTTATATGATTGATTAGTTATTGATATTAATAGTATATGCCTAAAATCAATAGAGAGGTAATAATATTACCGTATTATGCCAAACGAAAATGTCAAAAGAAAGTTCTAAAGAAAGAATACCATAGACAATAGGGAAGAGAGTTAAGGAATTAGACCATGATTCCTTATAGGCGATTGATGAGTCTAATAGTAGACGTTTTTGAGGAATGAATCAATAAAATTGGAGAAATCCAGAGGCAAGGAATAAATTAATTTACATATAAACAATATCTGAAAGAAGCTATCAAGAACTGATAGAAGACATCTTACAATAAGATTATTAAGTAGTAAAAAGAATAATGATAAGATCGTAAAATGATCTAAAAAGATAAACTTGTAAGGAGTTATGTGCTAAGATATGGATTAAGAAAATTCATATTAATTTAAGAAGGAAATTAAAGATTTGTTGTTTTCATTCAATGACTCATATTAGTGGCTGAGTTGTACGATTCCTTGTATGGGCGAAAAATTTATGCTTGGTTTTAGAACCGCTTAACTTCCTATAGTAATATAGTCTGTCAAGTTGACCAATTTTTTGTATGGGTAAGAAATTGTGTTTGGTTTGACAACCACTTAACTTCTTATAATGATAATCGTTGAAATCTTGTCGCACTATTCGCTATATGTATGTTGAAAAGGTGATTCTTTCTACTACTTAACAATCTCTAGTTTTTAATAATTGTATTTGGTGATTTTTGGTCACAAACTAATGTAAAAAAATAAAAATAAAAACTAATTTCAATCTATACATTATTCTCTCCACTACTATCAGTTACCCACTTACCACTACTATCAGTTACCCACTTATCTCTCTTCATATTTATTTTTTATTATTTTAAATCTCTTATTAATTATTAATATTTTTAAAAATTACATACACGAGAGTGTGTCCAGCAAACTAGTTTATATAAACCCTCCAAATAAAATTGTTTCAAATTAGAATCCAAAGCCGAGCACTATACCTATACCTCCAGTTAGTATCACGTTCTCCATCGATATATATATATATATATATATATATATATATATATATATATATATATATATATATATATATATATATAAAATACTAAAATACTAAAATAGATGACATTTAATTTGATTTAAACCCATTAACTTAGGAACGCCTTCCTCAACTCTTTTGTCATATGTTTTGATTTGATTTTTCTATTTTCATCCTATAAAAACTAATTACCTTTGTTACCCTTAGGGTTGTAAGCTCAGATACCCACCAATGTATCTCTGGTAAACCTTAAGGAGGTGTTTGTTACAAGTTATGATAGATATTCATCTAACTACAAATTATTGGATATTGATTATTGTTACAGGTCATGATAGATACATTCACAACAGCATGCACTTACTGGTAAACCTTAAGGAGGTGTTCACTTTAAATATTTGGTATCACAATGCAGCTCAATTTCATTTATCAGGTGAGAGGCTATGATATCCAGTACACCATCAGGAATTCTTTTCTAAAATATCAAGCTAAAGATAGTAGTGTAAAAGAGAGGTTCCAGCTCCATGCCTTCATTTTTGTCTAATGAACACCCGGATTCTCTATCCGATTAATAAGTAAGTTGGACCAGGTGGATGTAACTCAAACAATATTTCATTGTGAAGCAAAACATTTTTTTTCTTCTACAACCTATTGATTCATGTTGTGAGTATCATTGTAATGGGCATAATGAATAAATCATGGCAAAAGTAACGAGTTCATCAAAGGCATAGCCTTGAGACAGCAACAATCTTAAAGCAATTATAACACTAATGAGCATTTGAAAGCTATATGTTCGTTTTCCACAGCCATGTATGTAACAAGGCCATTTTGATTCCCGTCTTTAATTCTCATAACATATTAGACATGTGCTAATCTTCAAAATTGTGGCAAGGAGCAGAGCATTGTCAACACATAAGAAACTTGGCTAATAACTACCACAATATGTGAACACGACAAAGGTGATATGACAGAACTCACATTAGGTTTGTAATCATCATTTTCAAACTTTCAAGGCAGCTTTGTGAACCATTGTCTCCTTGTGGATTTGGTGACAACTCTTCTCCACAAGGTCAAGCAGCTTCTCCAGGTTCATGGCCCATGAATTTAGAATATCGTTACTATCTTTTGCTGTTTGGAAACAGACAACACCCATTGGTCTGTCAACCTTTGCCACCAGTGCTTTGGAAACAACCATATCTGAAAGATGCTTTTCAGCTTCCTGAGAAGCAAGAAAGATAAAATAAGAACCATAATGAATAGAAATTGCAAAGTCAGCTTTTAATCCAGCCATATCATCACATTAACAATGCCATTGATGGGGTAACCCATGCTGAAAGGTAGTAAAAAATAGGAATTTCAGAATTCCACAAGTAACCAACATTGGACCGATCACTAAGATATTTTGCCTTCCCAGTCCATATTTTATTTCATAAGAAAGAAGGAACGTTAGGATATTCTTTCCAGGCCATTTTCAATAGTACTAAAGGGCCATGGTTTATTACTATATTGATTTTTTAATCATAATTTACTCTCCCTGGAATCAGAATTTCAATGACTGGACCAAAAATTTGTCAAATCAGAATTATAAGGAAACTGAAACTGATTTCTACCTAAGTTGATCACTTGATAATGTGAAAGACAAAACTTTATATAGGTACTACAATATATAAAGAAAATTAAATTATATACAAACTCAAAAGGTAAGATTGCATCATACTACCCATGTCCAACACAAGTATATCAAAATGTCCCCATGAAGAAATCAAATAAAGAACACCTATTTAAGAGACTCAAATGTAAAATATATGACCTAAATATATGACATATCCAAGGTCCTATGAGAACCCTACATAATCTAGTTAGCTTCAAATCTAGGCTTGGGACTCAGTAATACATCATGTAACTTGTCTCTTACCATTTTCCAAAGGTTTAAATATAAATCCCTAAACTATCGACTTTTTTCTACTTTGACGATCGAACTTTCAATATTTGCAATCAAGTCATTTAACTATTAGCTTTTTCCACTTTGGTTCAATTGAAGTTGCTACGTGCTTGAACACAGAGGATAAGACTGATTATGTGTTAAAAGAAGACACATTTTGTAACAATTTCATTAATTTAATAAAAAACTAAAGGGCATAAAATAATAACATTACAATTTAACAATAAAAACTAAAAATATTTTTAAAACGAAAACATCTAATTTAAGAGGCGATTTTTATTCAAAATTTTTTTTAAGTAATAATAAAAAAATAAATACTACATATCACTATCATTAACATCTAAATTTGCAAATAAAATAGAAAAAATAATAATTATGATTAAGTTATTGAAAAACAAGTAGATATCAAAAAAATCTGAGCACCTCTCTCTCAATCTGAGCACCAAAAATCTGAGCACCTCTCTCTCAATCTGAGCACCTCTCCCCTCATCAAACTATCATCAATCTAAGCACCTCTCTCTACTGTCATACCACCACCTCCGTAAATCCCCATAACTTGCACTAGAAAAAAAGGAAGTAAATCCCAGCAACACTTCATTGAATAAAACCCCCAAATCATCTTCAAGTCTCTCTCTCTAGATCTCTCTCATTCATACACACACAACACTTGTTGCAACAATGAAGCCACCATACCATGGCTGGACAATTTGGCAGACAGCCACTCTGTCAAAACCAGGTAAACTTCGCCATGGATTTGTTTCATCAACGTGTTAATTAAGCAATCATCATTAGATCTGAATTAGGACCTGAATCTCAGTGTAATGAAGAAAATGACGAAATGGGTTTGAACAATTTGGAGTTGGATCTAAGGGTAGGTTTAGGATTTTCTATTGATTCCCATAATGATAATGACAACAATGATAATAATTCTGGGTTTATGGTTGCTGATTGTAGCGACGAGTTTTTTGCATCAAGGAGAGGATTTGGTGCTGTGTCTAGATCTAGGGTTAGGTATCGGATTGAAGAAAAGTAACATCTTCATTTGGAGTTTTAATTATTGCTTAATTTGGGGATTTTATGGAGCAATTCTTTTCAAAAAAAAAATTATTTTCAAATGAATCTGTCATGTAGAGGTTTCTTTGGGTAGATGTTTCAGGGTGGTGGTGATGAAGCTGGTGCCCCGTGGCTGCATCGACTATCTGAGGTGGCCTTATATTAATGTTTCTATTTTAAAAATATTTTTTGTATTATATTTAAACAATAAGATTGTATTATATTTTTGCCCTTTTAGTTTCATAAAATGATTTAAATTAATTACAATTTAAGCCTTCTTTTAACACATCAGCTTTTACATGCCATGTCAACAATTAATGACGTGGAAACTCTTAGATAAATGTTTAGATGCCCTTATACCTTAATGCTCTTGAAAAGAAAGATTGTCTGAGACAGTTATAAGGTCAATTAAAAAATCAGAGCCTTTATTCCATCAAGCTGCTGGGACCATTTTTAATTTTGCCAGTGCTGTTGGGAACATTTCGATTTAGTATGCAGGAACTCAAGGTCCTCCTAAGGTCAATGATACTACTTCTATATTATATATGAGCCTTTAACATCTTTCTAGCTGTTTAAAAGAGTTTTAATATGTAAATCCTTCGACTTCACTGTCCTGATTTTTGTTAATTTAATTCTTGACTAACGAAAAAAGGTTGCCACGCTATATTTGGAAAAGGTTTAAATATAAATTACTACCCTAAACTATTGACTTTTTTCCACTTTGATGATCGACCTTTCAATTTTCGTAATCAGGTGATTAAACTATTAATTCGTATTTCAGGATATAATAATTGTAACGTTCTTTTTTCCTTCTTTCCATTTTTATTTTTATTTTTATTTAGTTTTGTTTTGGAAAGGGGGGGAGGGGGATAGTAGAAATATGAATTCAACTTATTGTAAAGACCAAAATAAATTATCGATAATTTGGCAGTGGCGGTTGTGATTCGTAAACCTGAATGCTGAGACAAAGAAGCTCGGCAAGTCTTTTCAAGGTTATCCGCGAGTAGTACTTTGAAACAACCAGGATGTTCTGCACATAAAATATTTCACAAGATCATCAAATGATTTCTTACCAAATAGCTCAAAAGGTTAGAAAGAATAGCATCAAAGCAGGAGTTTACATGTTCTATTACTCTCTCTCTGAAATCTTCAGCAGCCTTATCACCTAAAGAACCACCTAGCATGTTTTTTTCATTCTCAAACTCATCCTTGAATAAATTCCATAGGGCCGTCCACTGAATAACCTCCATGGTAATTAATTGTTTTAAGAGTAGCCTGTGACAGATTGAAGGCACATAATTATGTAATGTACAAACTAAAGGATAAAAATTCAATGCATTATTTATTTCTTTTTTTCCCCTTGTTGGTTGCAGGGAAGAAATACCTAAAATGAGGTATTTCTGAAAGATTCTTATCCTCCAAGGTAGAGTTCAGAAGGCTTGACTGCATCGGATCATGTGGTGACAAAACTAAGAACCAGCATATTTTTCTCAACACCTGCAATAAATGAATTAGCAGAACTTTAAGCAGGGTGGAAGAAAGCATCACAACATATTGTAAATAATTAAATCACCAAAAAAGAAAAGATGAATGAAGAAATCTACTGGTATCCACAGAGCAGGGTTTTCTTTGATTGAGGGGATATCATATATGGACTTGTAGCAGCGGCATATTTCAAGGTAATCGTTGCTGTGTGAGTAGTACCTGCAATTGTTAAAAGATAAGATATGATTTTCACCAGAAATATTATGACCAGAGTATTCCAAGTGCACAACTATTTCTTGTAGATAAAAGAAGATTTTATTGATGAATATAAAAAAAATTAAATCGCATGTGGAAGTTCAAATATTTTTACCATTTTAAACTAATAGCATTCAATCATAACTTCAAAATATCTCAGATTTCAGTCTCCTAGGAAACTGGAAAGAAACCATCCCGAAGCAAGCTCTTGTTGAGAGGGTACATGCTTGGCCTGTTACCCCCTAGTTGATTTAGCATCTTCTTACTGGGATTAAGGCCCCAACAATGATTTCAAAAAGAAACACGCTAGAAAATAAATCCTAGAATTTTCAGATTCTGCAAGCTAGCAGGAAGTTTCCATCGTTTCTGTCAGCAACCTCAAAGAAAAAAAGCACACAGATCTGTCGACTTCAACAATTTAAATATTGTATACACGAGATGAGGAATAAATTCCCAATTTTTTGCAATTTATTGTCGAAGTGTCTCTCAAACCATGGAGCTTAGAGTGCCAAAGAAATAGGAATTTCTATCAGTCAAAGTAACTTTTGAAATCTCAAGCAATAAATTTGATATTTAAGCACAAGTAGAGCTCAGAAGTCAAAATAAAACCATAACCATCTTAGTCATGTCAATATGTACAGGCTTCAAGTCATTACATATTAATATTGGCACAACTATATACATCAGCAATGACCTCATAATAGAACTTTCACTCATTCACAAGAACTTCACGAGTAGTGACAATCATTAATCATGATGAGTTTTATACCGAAATTAAGGTAAACATACATAAATCTTAAAGTAAAACTAAAAACATGACAAAAACATATAAATCTTCTTCCGGAAGCAAACTTTAATAATCAGCTACCATTGTTGAGCTACATAACCAGCTAGCTAATGGAGATATTATCCACATAGTCACCAAACTTTGTGTAAAGCCATGCTTCTGAATACCTATACCTACACTATTCGACTAAGAACTGAAGGTCTAAGCCACACCATGTGATGGGAAATATTCTTAATTTTGATGATAACTAAATATTTTAAAGTATAATAGAAAATGTTTTATAATATATTTATTTTAACTATTTGTTATTTTTAAATGATTTTTCTCAAATTGATTATAGCTCTCAAAGTAACTATTCACGTATCTTAATCTTATTTGATTAATTATCTTTATACTTGAAATTGCATTTATTACAAGTTATGTGCTTAAACTGCTATTACTAACAACTTGTGATATTTGTATAGTATTCTTGATTTATTATATAGTACAAATATCTATGAATCAAGGAATACTCTGAGTGTAAATTAGATCTGCTTATTTTAAAAGCAATTTCACAAACAAACAAATTTTCTATATCGAATATTTGAGTTTGTTTATTTTTAAATATCTATGAGAAAGTGAGTGCTCCTGAACTAAGACCAAAGTTATAAAGAGGTCAACTTGGAGTTGAGTCTCTAGTATTTGTGAGGTTGGGAAATACCTTAGATTTCAAAACTAGATTTAAAAATAGAACAAGACTCAGGGATGCAGATACAACTTATTTTGAGGATGGAGCAAAAAACTACTTGTCAGGAACCACTCTGGCCTAGACTTAATTCTTGAGAAATAGAACAGAAAATAGAGGGAAAAACAAAAGAATTTCAGGGAGGAAAGAGAAACTAGATAGATAGATAGATTCAGTTTTGGGGAAGAGAGAAGGAGGGAGGTAGAAGGAGTAAGATAAGTGTGAGAGCAACTTACTTCTCAGATTTTCATAACATTCATCAAGCATAATGAAAATACATTATTCAACACATATTTATACTAAAGTAACTTGCTGGAAAATTAAACTAAACCTACACCATATTCTCCTATCCTTCACCCATTACTAACTAACTCACTTATACTAGAATATTCTAATAGATAGTAACTACCCATTATGCCCTTGCCTAACGTTTCCTCCCCCTTAAAAGTATCCACAGTCCTCATGGATAATGTTGCTTCTCTTCTTTTTGTTTGGATAACTCCCCATAGCTTTCCAGTATCAAAAACAACACTCACGAACTTGCTTAGTTGAACCTTCCCATAGCAAAAGCTTGCCTCAATATTAGTTTTAACATGTCTTGGGCACTTAGGTTCCTCCTGATTCTGAATATTCAGTGGCTTAGTAACTTGTTCTTGAATGTTCTTCATGGTTCTCTTGAACTTATCATAGTCTTCTGCAGCCTTCTTTATCTTCAGAGAGTTATTTTTCTTTATGAGGGAAATAGAAGCTCTTGCCAAGATGCCATACTCCTTAATGAATTGCTTTTGTTGCCAAATAAAACTGTCACAGTAGTTAAGTTGCTGTTATTGCTGATTTGGTAAGATGTTTTGCAAACTGGTCAATTGCCGTAACAGGATAGGAATATTGTTTCCTTGCCCTTTCATAGCCCATGTTTGCTGCCTCACAAAGTTTTGTTGTTGTACAACTTGTGTTGATTGATGAGGACATTGTGTTGTTGTGTCCTGAACTATGACTGCAACCAAAGGAGCATCACCAACCTAGGAAGGACCTCTAAAAAACACTTGATACACCAGATCACAACATTCATCTAAATCCTCATCATACATAATAGGATCTGCATAACCAGGGAAGATCTTGGTAATCAGTTTCTCGGTTCCCCGCTAGTACTATAGTCTGCTGTCCTTCCCCTTTTGGGTGATCATTATGTTTGCATTAAAAAATACTTGTCTAGCATTTCTTTACCATTTCATAGGCAATTCCTTCGGTTGTTGAAGAAGTATATTGTGGCAACCTTTGAGATTCATAAGCCTCTTGCATCATCATATGCAAGGGATCTTCATAACCTTCATCTTGGTTAGGTTCCAACATAAACAACTGTTGTAATACCTTGACTGTTGTGGAGTCAGTTTGCTCCATCTTTGTAACTTCAAAACTTTTATCTACTTTTAGTAATTCAATCTCTTCTGTACTTTCCACATGCTGCATTGATTCCTCATCAAATATTGGCATGCCTTCATATTGTGGTCCTTCATTCTTAACACAAATAGGATATACATCAAAGGTTGTACTTCCTCCATAGATGGGATCATCACCATTATATAGATCACCTTCCCATTTTGGATCTTCATCAAATATTGGAGGATTGTTGTAATCAGATTCTCCCTTATTTTCAAAGCTAAATTCATGCCCTCTCCTCCTAGGCATCTCATCTTCTTCTTGCCTTCCTCTTTCTTTACCAACAGGGTCAACAAAACACTTCTCATATTCTGAGCCTATCTGTTTTAGCAACTCATTCATTTCACCTATGTGATAATCCATTTTTTCCTCAATAAGCTGCAATTTCTCATTGGTGTACTCTTTGTAGTTTATGAATTCTTGTTGCAATAACTGAGAAGGACCAGCCTGTTTTCAAGAGATAGGATAGAAAAGAATCACAAAATTATTATGATCCTGAATTTGGTAAATAATCCAAGCAGTAGCAATACCACTGGAATGGAGTAAGTGAGCTGTAGTAGTATTTTAAGTGAAAGTGGACTTCCTCAGGAAACAAACCGAGTATCCGAAGCAAAACAAGTTTTAAACTAAACAAGTTAAAGCTTAGTTGAATTTTATAGAGTAATTAAGCACACAAATTAAGTTTTAGCACCAAGGATTAGAGCTAGGCAACAACACAAGTTAACAGAGTAGTAACAAGCAATGATACTAGCTATATATAAGCAGAAACTGTTTTCTAATTGAACTGAAAATTTTCTAGAAACTGATTTTGATGATTTTTTGTTTTTGAGTATCCAAACTGCTATAAGATATGCTAAACAAGCTAACTATAACTACTGAACTCAAACATAATGGATCAAACAATTTCAATTTCCAGATTCTGGAAAAAAAATTCCGACTGAGAAGAACAAGTTAATTTGGATCGAAACATGTCTGGGTGATGTTGTTTATGGGAATTATGTTATGGGCTATTGCAGTAAGTGTGTTTTGAGTAAGATGGATGAGTTTTACACCTGAAATAAGTGGAATAACATTTGAATTGGCTGAGTTGCAGGTGTTGCAGAAAAACAGAGCATTGTTTTCTGGAGTTCTACTGCTGTTGTGCTCAGTTCCATGCTTGCTTGCTTCTGGGCTGGTCTGGGTTATGCTTGGGTAATGGTTTGTGATGGGTCTCAACAGGATTTGGGGCTGAATAAAAGGTTTCTGGGTGATCTGATTTTCAGGTTATGAACAGTGACGAAATGAAGAGGAAGATGAGTTTGATAGGAATTTCAAATCAGCGGCAACTCTATTTAAATGAGGTAAATGATTCTGGACTTGGATGATTATATTTTGGGTTTTTAATGGTTTGAACTGACACTAACTCTTGTTAATCACAGGTAATTCAAGTAAATCAAAACAGTTTAGAAAGCTGAGTTACAGCTTCTGAATATTTTTCCCGAGAAGGAAGAATAGGCTGAATTTGGGATTAAAATAGGTGTGGGTGTTGTTGTAGATAAAGTTCTGGGACTGGGCTATCTAATTGGGACAGAGACGAGTGGGATGGATGTGTTTGTTACCTGAAATAATGAAGTTAACACCTGAAATCATGGAGTTACAGGTTCGCACCAAAACAGAGCCTCCGATGTTCCATTTCTACTGCTATTGTGGTTGAATTCTGTAGATGTTATCAGTGTGTAGGGGCTGTTTCCAAAGGTGATTTGAAGGGTCAAGTAAGTAGAGAAGATGGAATTCAGTTTGGAGCAGAGTTTCAGAATTTCAGAGTTTGATGAAGAAGAAGATCAGAGTTTAAATGATTGCAGAGGAAGAGGCAGCAGGTTCGACCGCTCTGATACCAAATTGTCAAGAACCACTCTGGCCTAGACTTAATTCTTGAGAAATAGAACAGAAAATAGAGGGGAAAACAGAAGAATTTCAGGGAGGAAATAGAAACTAGACAGAGATTCAATTTTGGGGGAGAGAGAAGGAGAGAGATAGGTGTGAGAGCAACTTGCTTCTCAGATTTTCATAACATTCATCAAGCATGATGAAAATACATCATTCATCACATATTTATACTAAAGTAACTTGCTGGAAAATTAAGCTAAACCTACACCATATTCTCCTATCCTTCACCCATTACTAACTAACTCACTTATACTAGAATATTCTAATAGATAGTAACTGCCCATTATGCCCTTGCCTGACATTACTGTTCAAGAAAAATAGTTGTAGGGTTTAAAAGTTTTGGTGTAAAAACATTTGGAAAAGTTTCTCCACCCAAGTAAAAGAGAGTTAATGTTTAGTGGATAATGGAATAGGTTCTCAAGTATTAGAGTACTTGGGACTTAACGTAGCATTATATTAGGTGTATACTGTGAACTAGCTAAATCATTTGTGTTCTTGCTCATTTTCTTCTCCACTCATTATAATTCATTAAACTAAATTAAAAGAAAAGGACTAAGAAAGAAAAAAATTTAAAATAGGTCAAAGAATAACAAATGGTCAAATAATCTATTCAACTCCCTTCTAGATTATTTATTTCCCTTCCATGAAAGATTTCTTCCTTTCATTAGCCCACCATTGTTATGTATTGCCATATAAAAGACGCATAAGCGCACCACAAGAAACACACAAAAGACCCCAAACCATAGCGTGGATAGGTTAATTGGGCAAAAGATATAAAAGAGAGAGGGGGTGGTCAGTAGGGAGCTTTGACGGGGTTAACCATAGGACCACAGATTTTTTAGTGTGTGTGCATGTGAAGTACATTAGATCACTACAAATAATTGCTTAACTGATACAAGCCAAGGTGGAATATAGTTAAAATTGGTGTCCATGATACTTTCGATCGTCTAAATTGAGATGTCTTAGTATTAAGTACAATTCGAACAGCAATTAACTCACCAAAATTGTGCATGTATGCACATGCATACATACACAAATTAATTTTTGTGACAAGCATATACCTATATACTTGAAATGATGCACAAATGTTATGTTACTTATTGTGCATAAGTGCATAACTACATATATACTTGCAAAATGATGAATGATTACTGTAATTCACAGTTAATAAATTTCCTAGTACATACATAAATTTAGATGTCTTTATAATAAACGATAGCTTTATAATATAAAACTACTTGCTTATTAGTTTTTCTTTTGTGGTGTCAGTGCCCTATATTTTCGAAATCAATTGAAGAAATATGAATATATCTCGCATTATGTATTCAGGGATAGCTGCCTAAAAATAGGAAGCCACGATTTTTTTCCAACTAAAATGTACCCCCTTGGACCCTCCCATCCCACAAATATTACACAAAACTTCTTGCACAAAGGTTAAGAAACTTTCAACTTTTATTAGATTCCTAAGTGCTCCAAGAGCATAAATCACAAAACTTTAATTAGTGGAAAGACCACTATACATTCAAATGATAAAAAAGTGACATGACTATGAGTACATTGGTCATTTAACTTCACAAATGCTTCTTAAAAAAGAAGTGTAACAATTTTGTGGGACATCCCAAAAAGGTTTGTGTTGCAATATTTGTGGAATGGAGGGAGCAGGGGTGGCTCAAGACATTTTGAGGCCTAAAGCGATATTTTTAAATGAGTCATTCTATTTTTGGTACATCTTTTATTGATTTTTATGGTCAAATTGATCATTTTTCAAATCATTATTTCTTATTATTATTTAATATATATAAAGCCTATAAACATTATAAATTACATAAAATTTAGTACTAATCTTAATATTTATTTATTTTTAAAATCTAATTATATATGTTTAATTTTTAATTTTAAAATTTGTCAAATTTGACTACAAAAATCAATTGAGAACTTTTATTTTGAGACGGAAGGAGTATTAATATTTTTTATTTAAATGAGATTTTTTTTATACAGTTAATTTTTTTTACGTATTTAATATTTGAATTGGACTATAGGTCCTAAAGAATTAATTGAGCTTATATTTTTATAAAATATTTTTTATATAAATTATTTATGATATTTAAAAATTTGGGGCCTTATTTCAAATGGGGCCTAAAGCCCATGCTTTTTTTGGTATAATATAGGGCCGGCCCTGGGAGGGAGTATAGTGTGTATTATAGATTTCTTTTAGAGCCCCAGAACAACTTTTTCAAGATGAAACATGCATCAATATAGCTTATTTAATTACTTACATAACCAATTATTCTTACGGCTTTGAAAGTTAACCGCTTTATTTTGTGTCCAGTCTCATTTCATAAATTACCATTAATATAATTAATTATCTAGACTTGCATTGCAAAAAGTGATTATAATAGGAGTACAACCTTCACTTATTTACTTGCAGTTTCAAGCTCTATGTATTGCACCTATTTGTTACTCGGTTACTCTGTCAAACGATATGTGGACACTTTTTAAAAAAAAATTAGGCGGAATTAAGACATTCCTATTGCACATTTATATACTTCATATTTATCACGAGTCTTTTAAGTTTTCAATAAATTTGTATTTCACTGTTTAAATTATATCAAATATATATACAAATTTTATAATATATAAGATTTTAACAAGTATTTAATCCATGCCAAAAACACTAAAAAGAAAGTGTCCACATGAAATTGAAGGAGGTAGTAGAGTGACTGACATTTTACCCGATAATATTATGGTCAACAAACACTTCCACTTAAATATGATGCTATGGAAGTCAAAAGCATATACAACTTTTATACTTTATACAGGCCAGTGTTGAAACATGAAGTACTAATCTGCTAAATGAAATTCTTATAGGACACTTCTCATGCTGTATATGAAGGAAACATATATGAAAATTCAGAAGTATGCACATATCTACTACATATTTAACTGATTTCTCCATCAAGTTAGTGCTGCAGTTCAAGGAAATTAAAAACAAATCCAAATTATAGATTACAAAAGACACTCAATTAGATAACATAGGCACTTTTTAGCAGATCAACTAGTTAGTTGGACTTTAGATAATTTCTAATGTACCGAGATCTGTTGAAGAAAGTATGCATGATATGCAACTACATCAGTTACAGAAAATGAGATAGACGCAATGAGATAGAAGCCACAAGACATTTAAGAGATGCTAAGATTTGAGTTCAGATTTCACCCACAAAAATCAATTAAACTAATTCTTGTAGAACTAAGGAACTTCAATGTCAAACTTTCTATTTCTTTAATTAAGTAAAGGGGTAATGACCATTCAACTAGAATCTAAAAAAACAAAGCGAGAGCACACCAGCGTGTGTGTGTGTGTTTATAAATACATATATATATATATATATATATATATATATAGAGAGAGAGAGAGAGAGAGAGAGAACATATTTATATACTTAAGACCAAAAACTAAACAAAGACAAAAAGGGAAGACCCCCACATACCTTATCATTAATTCATAGTAGATCTGCTTCAACTCCAGAAGTGATGGTATATCAGCAGGAGCCTCTTCAACAATATTGTCACCTTCTTTGGCCTTTTTCTTCTCCTTTGAAGGATCGGCATCAAAAACCCTTGAACTGATCTTTCTTGACAATATTTGTGCGCGTACATAATCATGGCGGTCTAAACATAGACGAACCTGCAATGTTTGTATTTGGCATGCCAACATTATCAGTCATAATCCTGGAAGCTAAAGAAGAACTTGGAATAAAAGAAATAGAAAAGAAGATTACATACTTGTTCAAGAATGAAAGCTATTTTTTCGGTTTTTGCCATTGCACCAAATGTTTCAACCTGTCAGTCAAGGTCATTACATGAAGGAGCTACTGGAATAGTAAACAACTCAATGCATATTTACAATAATACCAAAAAATGTAATTATGAGAAATCATGAAGAAAATGTCATCAGACACTTACCGCAACTTCTTGCATCAAATCTGCGGCCTCGGCTATATTCCCTTGTTGTTCCTTAATTTTTGCAAGTATCTTGATCAACCTTGCCCTCTCTATCTCAACATAAATCTACCACAAGCAAGTCCCATCAAGAAAAGGAAAAAATAGAAGACAATCCCTCACAACAAGGATACTGAAATGTACAAACATCTTTGAACTCGTAATAGACATTCACCTTGCCAGCAGATACACTGTTAAGTGTTTTAATCAGCTCTGTCTTAGTTTCAACATCTGGTGTTTCGTCAATATATTGCATTGCTTGCTGGACCATTGCAGTGACAGCCTGTTTGAACAGCATTCTCAAAAGGAACATTAGCAAGCTATTCAAAATCAGAAAAAAGCTTCGCAAAGAAAACCATTAGCATATTGTATAACAAACAAATCAAATTCACAAAGAAATATAACTAAACACTATAACACTATATCTTAGTAAAAATTCACGCAAAATCCCCCTAAATAAACGAGGAAAAAACATGTTGTAGATCATTATGCAGCAGTCAAAAAGAGATAAGACTAATTAAAGGTTTATATGTTACTTAATTAGCGGTTCTATCACACAAGCAGCATGTCGATTCTTCCTAGCTAATAGATACATAATTCATGCATTTTATTATCCCTAATTTTGTCTTTTTATTATATTAGTGTATTTAATTAATATGTTTTATTTTATTTTATAGGATTTAATATTTTGTTGCAATAAAATCAAAATCTTGGTGATCAAGCAATATTTAATACTCCAATTCATGGAAGGCAAGAGCCAAGAAGATTCTACAATGAAAATGAGGATGTGGAACAATCTTGATGTGCAATTCAAATCCAATGAAAAGAATGAAAGTTCATCTAGAAGATCACTTTGAATAAAGTTGATTGCCACTAGGAAGTTGATTCCTACTAGGAATAACCTTGATGCCTATAAATATAGGAGAACCAAGAGAAAATTATGTATTAATTATGTATTAGATTAATTTTATGTATTAGTTTTAGGTTAGGAGTAGTAGGAGTAGGAGTATAATTAAATTATTTTTTCATTGTACGCTCGTTGAAGATCTAAATAAAGGGAGTTTTCTTCTTTTTCTTCTTTATTTTTGTTATCTTATTTATTTTAATGTCTAGCTATTTTTTTAAGATATAAGATGAATATGAAATTAAATAATTATTCATCAAAATATTTTTTAACTCTTCTATTAATTGTGCTTTAATGTTTACTTGCTTTTTCCTTCATGTTTCGCTATTAAAATACCTTTGTTTTATAATTCTGATGTGATTTTAAATTAATGAAGAGATTTTGATAGATTATTGTTAAAATATGAGTTTTTCATAATCCATACTTGCTCGACGAAATTTTGATGGAATGATGGGTAGTTAATTCTTAAATTTTTATAGTCTATGCTCGTCCAAGTTAATTATAAAATTACTAAATTAAAGGGGAGGGAGATCAAAACAATAGTTAGTTTTAATTGGACTTAATTGATTTATTTTCTGAATTATCTACACCAAACTAGTGGCGTAATTTGAGTTATAAAAATAGAAGAGATCAGTTTATTTGTTATGTTTATTGTTTAATGGATTCCGATTCCTAAATTGCTTCCTTACCATTAGTTTTCATCTTCTAATTAGTTTAATTAGTGTTTAATTGTAGTTAATTAATTTTTCATCTTTATTTTACATATTAAGAATTTTTTTAAATTAATTTAGTCTATATGGGTCGACCCGTACTTGCAAGTTCTTCAATTTTACGCTGTGCACTTGCAATTACTCTTTTTTATCACATCACTAGCCTCAAAGAGCACATGTCTATACATAAGCATCCTGGCACATATACAAGAGAATGATGGGCAAACATATCTATATACCCATTTATTTACAGCTAGGTACGACTTTGAAGAAAAATATTACCTCCCCGTAATTATCACATACACTAATATTGTTTTAATATAACCAACCCAAATTTTCCTATTAATTGTCTTGGGAAACCCCATAAATTATCTAGTATAGATATGAATTATTGAATATGGATGGAGTTTAAACATGCCTCAAAGCACGACAATTATTTTAAAGACATGACGAAATTAAATACTACTCCATCCATTCAACACATGCTATGCCGGGAAAAAAAATTGATTTTTTCCTAGTCAATTTGTGAAATTCTAACATTCAAATTGAGATAAATTTATTAACTTTTGATTAATGCAATAGTTACCACTGAAAACTAGTTAAAGTACTAAGTACAAAATTGTTATTTTAAAATTCAAATAACTTCAAATTGCATTTTAAAGGATATCACAAATTAACTAGGATCAAAGCCAAAGAGGCTCTTTATGTGGAATGGAATGACTATAAACAAGCAATCCACGCACTCTACACACAATTATTTCAACTCTACTATATTCATCAGATACACTTCACGCGAGTCTAAATATCAACACGACAAAAAAATAGTACAATTCGATATAATGTTATGAACATACCTGCTTCAACTGACCACGTCGCTTAGATAACAAAACAATCTGATCATTGAGGGTTTTCCAAGCACGAGCTTCAAAGCACAGTTGCAGAATGTCGGTCGCGGCCTTCTTCGTGCCGGCCACATCGCCGTTGAGTCTCATCTGCTTCTCCACATTCAACAGCGTCTCTATTTGCGCCTCCAAATTACCTCCACCATCCTGCAATTAATGATTTAGCATCGACAGATAGAGTTTGAGATCTGAATCAAAGGGACGGAAATTTACCATCTTTAGTTTGAATATGAGCAGGGGTGGCTCAAGACAATATGAGGCCTAAAGCGATATTTTTTATTTTTTTTTATAATGCTAAAGTGATATTTTTAATGAGGCCTTCTATGTTTGATACATCTTTTATTGACTTTTATGATCAAATTGATCATTTTTTAAATAAATATATCTTATTATTATTTAATATATATGTAAAAAGCCTATAAATATTATAAATTATATAAAATTTAGTACATATCTCAATGTTTACTTTTTTAAAAATCTAAATATATCTATGTTTAATTGTTAATTTTAAAAATGGTCAATTTGACTATAAAAATCAATGGAGAACTTTTATTTTGGGACGGAGGGAGTATTAATAATTTTTATTTAAATGAGGTTTTTTTTTATACTGTTATTTTTTTTTACATATTTAATATTTGAATTGAATTATGGGCCATAAAAAATTATTTGGCTTATATTTTTATAAGACCTTTTTATATGAATTATTTATGATCTTCAAAAATTTGGGGCCTTTTTTGAAATGGGGCCTAAAGCGCGCGCTTTTTTTTTTATATAGTAGGGCCGGCCCTGAATATGAGATTCAAACTGAGAAATCAGAGTAGTTCTGAGAAGATCACAGTTTGATATTACGAAACCATAGGAGAGAGACAGAGAGTAGATAGTCAAAATATAAGAGAGCTAATAAACCTCTCTGTCGTTGTTCGATTGGGATTCTTCACGTACAAGAAGGGTTTGCTTCTAATTACGAAGATACCACCCGGGCTATTTATATTTATTTATAGTAGTTTAATATTTATATTTATAGTAGGGTATTTGGCTCATGTGGTTGACACACAAGTGGTGAGTCCCGAGATGGAGCAAATACCAGTAGTTAGGGAGTTTACGGATGTTTTTCCAGATGTACTGCCGGGTTTACCGCCGGACAGGGAGATAGAATTCGTGATTGATTTAGTACCGGGGACAGCACCGATATCGAAAGCACCATATAGGATGGCTCCGGTAGAACTAAAGGAATTGATGGTGCAATTGCAGGAGTTGTTAGACAATAAGTACATTCAGCCAAGTGTTTCTCCATGGGGAGCACCGGTGCTGTTTGTAAAGAAGAAGGATGGATCGATGAGATTGTGTATGGATTATAGAGAGCTGAATAAGGTGACAATTAAGAACAAGTACCCGTTACCACGAATTGACGATCTTTTCGATCAATTGAAAGGGGCGAAGTACTTTTCAAAGATTGACTTAAGGACTGGTTATCATCAGTTGAAAGTCAGGAAGGAGGATATACCCAAGACGGCATTCAGAACTCGATATGGGCATTATGAGTTTCTGGTGATGTCGTTTGGACTAACGAATGCGCCAGCCGCATTTATGGACATGATGAACAGAATATTCAAGCAATACTTGGATAAATTTGTAGTCGTGTTCATTGACGATATTCTGGTGTATTCCAAAACGGAGGAGGAGCATGCTGAACACCTAAGATTGGTGTTGGAGATTTTACGGAAGGAGCGGTTGTACGCTAAGTTTTCAAAGTGTGAATTCTGGTTGGAAAGAGTTCAATTTTTAGGTCATGTTATTGACAAGGAGGGAGTTTCGGTTGATCCGGCGAAGGTTGAATCGGTAATGAATTGGGAGCAACCAAGGACGCCGACAGAAGTAAGAAGTTTCTTAGGGTTAGCGGGTTACTATCGGAGATTCATTCAAGACTTCTCAAAGATAGCAACACCGTTGACCAACTTAACAAGAAAGACGGTGAAATACGTGTGGACAGAGAAGTGTGAGGAAAGTTTTCAGGAGTTAAAGAAAAGACTTAGTGAAGCACCTGTATTGACCTTACCAGACGATACAGGAGGTTTTACGGTCTACAGTGATGCATCGCACAAGGGGCTTGGCTGTGTGCTTATGCAAAACGGCAAAGTCGTTGCGTATGCGTCCAGACAATTAAAAGATTATGAGAAGGGATATCCTACCCACGACTTGGAGCTGGCAGCGGTAGTGTTTACCCTTAAAATTTGGAGACATTATCTGTACGGAGAAAAATGTGAGATATTCACAGACCATAAGAGTCTAAAGTATATCTTCACACAGAAGGAGTTGAATATGAGGCAACGGAGATGGTTGGAATTGATCAAAGATTATGATTGTGAGATTCTATATCATCCTGGCAAGGCCAACGTAGTAGCGGATGCTCTGAGTAGAAAGAGCAGGGAGAAATTGTTCATATTGACAGATCAAGAACAATTGGTTCAAGAGATGGCTCGAATGGAGTTGGAAGTGAGAAGTCCAAACGAGTCAATAGAAGTCGAGGTGAGCCCAACCTTGTTAGATAGGGTGAAAGAGGCTCAAGACAAAGATGAGGAATGTGACAGAATCCGGAAGAGGATGACCGATGGAGAAGAGGTCAAGTTTAAAATTGATAGCATGGGATTGCTGAGATTTGAAAATCGTGTTTGGGTACCGCTAGTGCCTGAATTACGAGAGGAAATTTTGCAAGAGGCCCACAGTACGAGATACTCGATACATCCGGGGAGTACGAAGATGTATCAAGATCTACGTCAGCATTTTTGGTGACCAAATTTAAAGAGGGAGGTTGCAGAATGTGTCAGCCGATGCCTAACTTGTCAAAGGGTAAAGGCCGAACATCAGAGACCAAGTGGATTGTTACAGCCGTTAGAAATTCCTGAGTGGAAATGGGAGCATATCACAATGGATTTTGTGGTAGGACTTCCAACAACACAGAAGGGATATGACGCAATTTGGGTGATTGTGGATCGGCTAACAAAGTCAGCGCACTTTTTGCCGATCAAGATTAGGTTCAGTTTGGATCAGTTGTCCAAATTGTACATCAAAGAGATAGTTTCAAGACATGGGGTGCCGGTATCGATTGTGTCAGACAGGGATCCGCGCTTCACGTCAAAATTTTGGAGAAGTCTTCAGGAGAGATTGGGGACACAGTTGAGAATGAGTACAGCGTATCATCCGCAGACTGATGGGCATAGGTATAGGTATGCCGCTATCATGCGAGCATAGGTATGCCGCCTTACGAAGCTTTATATGGCAGAAAATGCAGAACACCTCTATGTTGGGATGAGGTAGGAGAACGCCGACTGTTGGGGCCAGAATTGGTTCAACAGACGGTAGAAATTATCAAGGTAATAAGAGCTCGGCTAGTAGCAACTCAAGACCGTCAAAAGAAATACGCCGATTTACATCGACAAAAACGAGATTTCGAGGTGGGGAGTTTTGTGTTCATTAAGGTATCTCCCTGGAAAGGGAAGATCAGGTTTGGAAAGAAGGGGAAATTGAGTCCAAGGTTCATAGGACCGTTCGAAATATTGAGAAGAGTGGGTGAAGTAGCATACGAGGTAGCTTTACCTCTTGAATTGGAACATATTCACAATGTGTTTCACGTGTCGGTATTGCGGCCATACAAACCAGACTACAAGCACGTTATCTCCTATGAACCAATTCAAGTTGGTAAGGACTTATCATATGAAGAAGTTCCTGTTCAGATACTCGATAGGAAGGAACAGAAACTGAGAAATAAGATAATTCATTCTGTCAAAGTACTTTGGAGGAATCACGCCATTGAAGAAGCTACGTGGGAATTAGAGGAGGAAATGAGGGCAAATTACCCGTTTTTATTTGAGTAACCTTATTTTTACAATTCCGAGGACGGAATTTTTATAAGGAGGGGAGAATGTAATGTCCTAGAATTTCCACATTTTTATTAATTAAAATATTAATTTAATTTCCAACGAGTTAGTTTTATGAGATTATTTAAATCTTTTTATGTGATTAATTAATTATGTGATTAAATAATTATGTAATTAATTACTAAAATTAATTAAAGGGGGTCACTAATATGTTATTAAATTAGTGAACAAACCCTAAAGTTTTAATATCAAAATAATTGATAAGTTTCCTATTAATTAAATATTCAATTAAATTGAATATAATGAGTGAATTAAATATAATAAATTAATTAATATGATTATTAATTAATATAAATAATGTGAAATATTAATAATAATATTTATTAGTCCATTTAGTAATTTAATACTTATGGGTTAGAATATTTAATTATTTATTCAATCTAATTATCTATTTAATCATAGATTGAATAATTAATGTGTAAATTATTAAATTAGCCCAACATGGGTCAATTAGTAGTCCAAGTGGAGAATAATAAAATTTGACAATTTAGTAGCCCAAACAATTTAATAAAAGCCCAATTGGTATTTTAAATTAAAGCCCAATACTTGGCCCATTTGGAAAAACAATTAAATAACTAATTAATTAATTAAAAAAAAATGAAAAGGGACTCAATTTTGGGACAACCAAATTGCTACCAGCCGAATCATGCTTGAAGGAGAGAGAAAATGAGTCTTTTGCTTTATTTTCTTTTATTTATTTATTTAATTAAAGGTTGCTTGTTTTGATTTTTGGGAAAGTCTTTTCCCACAAAATCCTCACCAACTTAGTATGGGCTAGCTTTCTTGTGTAAGTTTCATTGCTATCTCATGATGGTAATTTTGATAGATATAGATTTTATATATATCCAAATTGTAAGTATACTTACAATTTTGGAGCTTAAGTGAGTCATTTCTTCTTCTTCTACTTTCCAAGCTAGAGAGCATTTGATAGTGTGAGAAAAATTTAGAGCAAAATACTAAGAGAAGAGAAGGAGTCTTGGTTCATGTCATCTTCATTCACAACCTATTTTGGAAGAAAAAGGAAGATAGCCATTAAATCAAGGTAATGGTTATTCTAAATCTAAGTTTTATTTTTAAATGAAATAAATCATCATGTTAGTATAAACATGTTAATATAGTTATTAATGTATAATGATAATATTTATGCCATGCTTGAGTTTAATATGTTTGGTTTGTATTTTGGTATATTTTATATGCTAAAATATGTGTTTAATAGTGTGTAAACAAGTTTTGGAATTTATGTCCAAAAATATTTTTTGTAAAACTTAGGTTTGATGTTCTAATATTATAGAACATTAAATCATGAGAAAAACAAAGTTTGAATCACTCAAAATGGAGTTTTATACAAAAAGTTATGATTTATGGTAGTTTATGTGATGTAAAAATTTTTATAAAAAAATAATGATATTAAATCATGAAAAATTAATTTTTTATGTTATAAATTAATATAAGGTGATTGGTATTTTTTTTGGATTTTTATTGAAGATTTAAAGCTTACTTGATGGTATATTTTTTATTTAAAATGGGTAGCCGGAACACTGTTCACGTTCTGTCGGAAGAAAAAAATTTAAGGGTTTCCGCGCAATGCGCGGGTGTCACTGTTCACCGAGGAAGCGGAGCCAAACGACGTCGTTTGGCGTCCGTGGAATTTTACTCCGCGCGTTATGCGCGGAGGCCATTTCCGGCCTTTCAAAAACGACGCCGTTTTGGTCCTGCATCGGCATAACGCGCGCAATGCGCGAGCAACTGTTTTTCGGCGAAATTACCATTTTGCCCCTCCGTGTTTTTTTCGGCAGAATTACCATTCTGCCCTCGGTTCAGTTTTCGAATTATTTACGAAATTGCCATCGGTCCGGTTTTTCAACTTAATTACGAAAATGCCATTCGGGTAAATTTTAATTAATTTAAATATTTGAAAATTAATTTAAAATTATAACAAAAATAATAATAATACAAAAATAATATTGGGGAGGATATTTTTCATTAAGTTTAATATTTAAATATTTTAAATATTAATCTAGTTAGCTAAACCATGGTTAAGTTAAATAAATTTATTATTATTATTTATTTATTATTTTAAATGTTAATAATAAATAAAGATGATAAATTAGCAATTATTATTTAATGCCTATTAAATAATATTTAAAGAGAGATAAAATTTATAAATTAATTATTTATTATTTAAATATTATTAAATAATAAATAAGGATAATTAAGTAATTAATTATTATTTAATTAACATTAAATAACGATTAATGAAAATTAAGTTATTAGAGTAATAATTTATTATTTAATTAAAATAATAAATAAGAATGATTTGATTATTATTTAACCTTAAATAATAATTAAAATTAATTAATTAATTAATTATTATTTAATTGACATTGTGTAATAATTAAAGAGGATTAAGATTAGTAAACTATTATTTAATTTCCTTAATTAAATAATAAGTAAGGTTAATTACTTAGTTAATTATTGGCTGATTAACATTAAATTAAAGAAGGTTAAAATTAAGTTAATAATTATTCATTATTTAATTATAATTAAATAATAAGTAAGTACAATTAGTTATTATTTATTTTAAATAATAACTAGAGTTAATTAATTAATTTCTATTTAATCAATATTAAATAGTAATTAAATAGAGATTGAGTTAATAAAATAAATTGAATTTAATTATGATTTAATTAAACAATTGTAATAAGTTGTTTAAGGGTTTAATAAGTGTCCAACACTTAAGAAAAATATTTTCTAACTTATTAAATTATTAACCTAAAATGATTAAGTGTCTATAAGGTTAATAATATTGTTTTGACTAATATAATTTATGTGTTAGTACTTATGTGGTAAATAAGTTCGTTATTAAGCGTATAGTTATGCAAATACGTCGTACTAATTATTAGACCGACTTTATTAATGTTAGGTCTTTCAAAGCAAGTTAGTTAAAGCTAGACAATTATTGTAGCTGAGCAAACAGGCAAGTTCTCTAACCCTACTCAATTATTATCGTTGAACAAGTTTCCATACTTGTATTTATTGTTAAAGCTTGCAGTGGTTTAATTATTTAAAATTATTCCACATCCATATTGTTTATACAATCGCACTTAGTGCATTTGAAGCTTATTAGTTCTTGATTCATGAACTGTATTAAAAATGTCTTAAGCTAATAATTCAGCTAGACATTACGTTTCTAAATTCAATAACTTGAATACTTTTAAAAGCTTATCCAAACCATTGTTGGGTGCGGATTTCTTATATTAAGTCTGAGAATTGAACAACCCTAAATTAGGGGATTTTGTGTCGGGAAACCGACTTTGGGCGCCAGTGACTAAATGTAATGCATATACAGCGGGTTGAATAGGCTGATCCCCTTGAAAACCAAACAACTCAAAGGGTCAGAGGAAACTCTATTATACCCTAGTTAGTTCAGGGTCCTTAGTGACCACTCAGCATTTTAAGATTCAAATATTCTGTTATTAAAATTTGAATCCTGTTTCATTCACAATTGTTATATCTATTGTTGAATCATTAATGATATTTCTCATTCATTCATGATATATTAAATATATATGATTGTTCTAAACTTGCTGAGCAAACTAGTTGCTCATTCTTGCTATATCATGAACCATTTTTCAGATAATCCTGATTGCTCAAAGAAGGATAAGGGAAAAGGAAAGGCCAGAGCTTAAGTTAGTTTATGCATGCTAATTAGATGTTTAAATTTGTGTTTACTGTTGTTAAACCTTTTGTAATTCCTTATGATAGGATTTGTTTATGTTAAGGTTAATAGACCCTGGTATTGTAACCTTTTTGTAAGGGAACCAATATGTATTATTCCGCGATATTTAAATGCAATGTATGTATTTAATTGTTAGTAATGTGTTGAATAGTGAGAACCAAACTCGAGGTTATGGAACCCGGATTTGGGGTCGTCACAGGTTGGTATCAGAGCCGTAGGTTAGAAACGTTAGGATTTGCGAAACCTAAGTTATAACCTTAGTATTAAACTCATATCGAGTGCGTTAGGGGATGAATCGGGGAGATTCATCATGTTGTGTATTTTTGGAGATGGATTGAGAAAATCCATCGAGCCGAGATGTACATGATAAAATATCATTTCATTTCATCAATGAATATATTTTATTGCTGTACTAACGTGTGTTATTGTTTTATGATATAGGATGGCAGAGATCGGACAGTCGAGTCGCACTGCTGAGGAGGACTATATTGATATCCATATGGATACTGCACAGCCGCTGGTGGCTGCACCCGTAGAGGAGCCAGAGTCAGATCCTGAGGAGGGGGATCGTGTGGAGCCCGTCTGGGGCGGAGTCATGAGGCCTTACAGTAAGGATGAGGCAGAGTCAGAGGAGTCTGAGGAGGAGGAGTCAGCTGATGGCATGGGCACCACTGCCGCTGACATCATAGAGGGACTGACCGATAGGAACGAGGGGCTGGAGGCAAGGGTCCAGCATCTAGAGGAGCAGAATCTGACCCACCAGCACATGGAGGATCAGTATAGGGATGCGGCTTATCAGTTCTCTGGCGAGAACGCAGAGCTGAAGGAGAGGATTGTAGGACTGGAGGATCAGGTACAGGAGTACGAGGATTCAGTGGAGCACATTGCGGTGCTAACTCATCAGCTGGTAGAGCAGGATGTAGAGCTGCAGGCTAAATTAGCAGTGGTTGAGACTAGGTTGGCAGAGGCTGAGCTGAAGGTTCAGCAGGTTCAGGCAGAGAAGGCCGCCATCCGTGCACACTGGCAGGAGGCGATAGAGGACCGTATAGAGATGGAGAGACAGCGGGATGCCGCTTATGGTTAGATGATTGAGCTAGAGGAGGAGGTCCGCGAGAAGCGGGTGAGGACGGATAGACTTAGCTACGTCTACCGATCTTCATATGGTAGGCTTCAGAGCAGGGTGCATTACTACCCAGCTGAGGAGGGCCAGTCTATGCACACCATCAGCAGGAGTGTGGTGATGGCCATCGGGGATGAGGAGTATGACGACGCGATCCGAAGGGGGATGCGCAGTCAGTAGTAGTAGTAGTTATTTTCTAATTTCGTATGTAAATAGATGCAGTAGAACCCAACTTTTGTTTTATTAGAGGGTTAATATGTCACTAAATCCCAACTCTAGGAAGTTGTAGGATATGTCAGATCCCATCTTTTGTAGCTTCTCTGGGATAGAAGCATTTATAGCAGTATGCTTTTGATGTAAAGTGCTACGCACTCCTGTTTTAGCATATGAGTATAAATGCAGTTGAATTTATGTTTATATGCGTGTTGAAATAATTACTTGTATTTTTAGCTAAACATTGCCTAAGATACAAAATAATGAAATGAAAAAGATGAAACCAGTATAATAATGTAAATTTTTGTTTATAACAGAAAATGCCGCCACGTAGACAACCACCAAGGAACCAGGGGGTAGAAGAGTCAGTTAACAATGACCAGGGGGGACACAACGTAGACCCTATGCAAAACTTCGTCGACATGCTAGCTGAGGCAATGCAACACAGACACCCTGTTGTAGCAAATCCACCACCACCACCACCAACTCAGTTGGCAAATTTCAAAGATTTTAAGGCGGTGGGACCGCCAGAGTTTAGGGGAACGTCAGATCCGATAGAGGCCCAGTCATGGATAAAGGAAATAGAGAAAGCGTTCGTTATCGCGAGGGTAGCTGAGGAGCAAAAGACAATCTTTGCTACCTATATGATGAAGGGAGAGGCCAATTTCTGGTGGGAAGCCAATCAGAATAGGGCTGGCGAGGGGGTGGTGTCATGGACAAGATTTAAGGAAATATTCGATGAGAATTATTTCCCGAAGAGTATGAAAAGTAGGATGGAAGTGAAATTTCTAGAACTGAAGCAGGAAAACATGTCGGTACCTGTAAGACCCCGAATTTTATGAAATATAAAATTTAATTTTTCTTCATATATATTTTTCATGAAACAGTAAGTGGTTAAATTAACGAAATTGAAAGTTAAGGATGTTATGTGCAAATTTTATTTTGACAGACAATATTCGTTTTGTCGGGGAATATTCGGGCCGTACGACGGCGCCGAAATAACAAATTAATTGTGGACCCCACAACGGAATATTTGTCGGATATAGAAAACGACAGAAGTAACCTTTTTAAATAAAAATAGTCAACGGTGTTAACTGTTAAAATACCGGTGATAAAAGAATAGTAGCATACGGTAATTTATGGTATTTTACTGTAGCATGCGGTACTCTACAGTAGCACACAGTATTGCACAGTGTCTCATATTATTGACACCGTAACTGTTACGCATCATTTCATCAATAATTGTCACTGCATAATATTTTATATTATCAATTCAATTATTGTTGCTACACAGTATTTTGCATTATTGATTCAATAATTATCATTACACTGTATTTCATATCATCGAGTCAATAATTGTTGGTGCACTGTAGTTTAAAATTATTGAATCTAATAATTGTCACAGTAGCAAATACACTATAATTTATATTATTAAATTAATAAAAATATGTAACGTGTTTCTTACATTATTGTGGTAACATTATTTTATATGTTGGACTCACAGGAAGAATAAATAAATAAATAAAAAAATAAAATAATTAATTTTACTATTTGAAATAGTAACGTGAATAGTGACGTGAATAGTAACGTGAATAGTGACGTGAATAGTGACGTGAATAGTAACGTGAATAGTAAGAAAACATGTGGGGTAGGGTGGGGCCCACTGGAAGAAAATTTTCTCAGAAACGTGCTGAAGAAAAATTTTCGCGCAGCCCTCGTGTTGCTGCTGAATTCAGTATTGGCGTACAGCCACCTACCACGCATAGTAACTTCTTTTCTCCTATAAATAGCTTGTTCAGCTGAATAGAAAAATCACACCTAAAACATAAAATTTTTCTATAAGAATTTTATGAGTTTTCTTTGAGAATAGTAAGGCTATTTTGAGTGTTTGAAAGCCAAAAGGAGTGCAGGAATTTTTCAAGTAAGTCTTTTATTAAAGAGTAGTAATTTTATAAATTCCTATTTTTCACGGTATTCACAAATCTTCCTTTAGAAGACTCTTCTTTGAGAAGATTCATTTTTAAAAGCTTTCTTTGGAAGATTTATTTTGGAATATTATTTTTAAAACTATTTTAAAGTTGGTATTTTATACTACAAAAATTATGTTAAATATATATAATTTTGATAGTTCATAATATATGAGTTATCATACACTTTGAAGTTTACATGTTGTAATTACTAATTTTATTATAAATATATAGGTTGATCAATCTCATTTAAATCAATATCCAGTCACGTGTTAAGGTAAGAAATGTCATTTTTTTTACACTCTTGAACTTACTACGGTAAGGGATGTCATTTTCCTTCATATTCTTAAACTTACTATGGTAAGAAATGTCATTTTTTTTACACTCTTGAACTTGCTACGGTAAGGGATATTATTTTCTTTCATACTCCTGAATCGAAACTTATTATGGAACTATTGCTTCTATAATTCCTGAAAATATTATATGTTCCATAATAGTTGAACTTCATTATTTCAACTGAACCTTCCTATTTTCTGAATCTTTCTATTGAACTGTAACCGTTATTCTGAACTGTGGATCTTGAATATCATTTTTAAATTTCACTCCACATCATGTTGGCAATTTGGACATTATTTGAATCTGCACAAAGTAAACTTCTGATACTTATTGTTTATCCTGTTCTTCTGTTCATCATTTGTATCACTGTTATTTGTATTAATCATCAAGAATCAAGCTGTTGTGAATATCTGTGGCCGGGGGCACAGATGTGATATAATTGTTGAACAGATGATAGGTTAAAGGCGATATACTAGGTTAAAGGCGATACATCTGTTCGGTGTCTTTTATGGCACGTGGTGAATGTTCTCTTTGGCCCGTAGTGCAAAGATGAACTGTTGGTTGGTATGATTATGACCAAAGGCTGAATCTGGTATAATCATGACCGTTGGTGCTTTATTGAATATCTTTGGCCCGTAGTGCAAAGATGAACTGTTGATTGGTATGATTATTACCAAAGGCTGAATCTGGTATAATCATGACCGTTGGTGTTATATTAAATGTCTTTGGCCCGTAGTGCAAATATGAACTGTTGATCTGCATGATTATGATCAGGAACTGTGAATTTTTATTATCATGACTAATGGTATTTCAGATGATAAAAGTTGATGATATTTTTACTAAAAAGAGAAGCGAGTGGACATTATGGTCTGCATTATTCTTCTAATAGATTGCTCATTCCGCTGCTATTATTGATCTGAACGTTGTTTAAGAATTTAACTACAGTTTTTGATATAAACCTTGTAGTCTATTGTATTCTATCAAGAACTCAACTGTTGAAGGCTAATGATAATTTATTCGTCATTATCTTAGTCATGATATTTCTTACTGGGCTATTTGAGCTCACCCTTTTGTTCCATTATTTTTCAACAGGATATGAGAACGTAGCTGGGTCTAGCCGGGGACTGGAGTGAGAGTCCGAGAGATATCTATTATAGTCTTCACGTGTTGTAAAATAGTGTGGCAATAATAGTGAAGACTTAGTTGTGTATTATTATACACGGTATTGTTGTACGTTGTGCTTTGTTGTAATAATTTTGTTGTAGTCTTTTGACGACTCAAGTTTGGGCTGTGTGGGCCTAGATTTGGGGGCGTCACAGTTGGCATCAGAGCTTAGGGATATGGTCTTTAATGGAGATCTGGGGTTAAAGCTAGGAGGGGAGATACGGATAGAATCAGTCACTAGTGTGTCCCACCTAAATTAGATTTTGTTATCTAACGAATCGATTTGAATGTAGGAACAGGAAGTGATGAGTCAGTTTGTTTGAACTAACAATTATTTTGTGACCACAGTTTAGTATGGCATCTGGAAATCAGAAGGATAACTTTGAAATGCCCGGTACGTCAACTTCGGGGACGAAATTTCATAAGGAGGGGAGGTTGTAAGACCCCGAATTTTATGAAATATAAAATTTAATTTTTCTTCATATATATTTTTCATGAAACAGTAAGTGGTTAAATTAACGAAATTGAAAGTTAAGGATGTTATGTGCAAATTTTATTTTGACAGACAATATTCGTTTTGTCGGGGAATATTCGGGCCGTACGACGGCGCCGAAATAACAAATTAATTGTGGACCCCACAACGGAATATTTGTCGGATATAGAAAACGACAGAAGTAACCTTTTTAAATAAAAATAGTCAACGGTGTTAACTGTTAAAATACCGGTGATAAAAGAATAGTAGCATACGGTAATTTATGGTATTTTACTGTAGCATGCGGTACTCTACAGTAGCACACAGTATTGCACAGTGTCTCATATTATTGACACCGTAACTGTTACGCATCATTTCATCAATAATTGTCACTGCATAATATTTTATATTATCAATTCAATTATTGTTGCTACACAGTATTTTGCATTATTGATTCAATAATTATCATTACACTGTATTTCATATCATCGAGTCAATAATTGTTGGTGCACTGTAGTTTAAAATTATTGAATCTAATAATTGTCACAGTAGCAAATACACTATAATTTATATTATTAAATTAATAAAAATATGTAACGTGTTTCTTACATTATTGTGGTAACATTATTTTATATGTTGGACTCACAGGAAGAATAAATAAATAAATAAAAAAATAAAATAATTAATTTTACTATTTGAAATAGTAACGTGAATAGTGACGTGAATAGTAACGTGAATAGTGACGTGAATAGTGACGTGAATAGTAACGTGAATAGTAAGAAAACATGTGGGGTAGGGTGGGGCCCACTGGAAGAAAATTTTCTCAGAAACGTGCTGAAGAAAAATTTTCGCGCAGCCCTCGTGTTGCTGCTGAATTCAGTATTGGCGTACAGCCACCTACCACGCATAGTAACTTCTTTTCTCCTATAAATAGCTTGTTCAGCTGAATAGAAAAATCACACCTAAAACATAAAATTTTTCTATAAGAATTTTATGAGTTTTCTTTGAGAATAGTAAGGCTATTTTGAGTGTTTGAAAGCCAAAAGGAGTGCAGGAATTTTTCAAGTAAGTCTTTTATTAAAGAGTAGTAATTTTATAAATTCCTATTTTTCACGGTATTCACAAATCTTCCTTTAGAAGACTCTTCTTTGAGAAGATTCATTTTTAAAAGCTTTCTTTGGAAGATTTATTTTGAATATTATTTTTAAAACTATTTTAAAGTTGGTATTTTATACTACAAAAATTATGTTAAATATATATAATTTTGATAGTTCATAATATATGAGTTATCATACACTTTGAAGTTTACATGTTGTAATTACTAATTTTATTATAAATATATAGGTTGATCAATCTCATTTAAATCAATATCCAGTCACGTGTTAAGGTAAGAAATGTCATTTTTTTTACACTCTTGAACTTACTACGGTAAGGGATGTCATTTTCCTTCATATTCTTAAACTTACTATGGTAAGAAATGTCATTTTTTTTACACTCTTGAACTTGCTACGGTAAGGGATATTATTTTCTTTCATACTCCTGAATCGAAACTTATTATGGAACTATTGCTTCTATAATTCCTGAAAATATTATATGTTCCATAATAGTTGAACTTCATTATTTCAACTGAACCTTCCTATTTTCTGAATCTTTCTATTGAACTGTAACCGTTATTCTGAACTGTGGATCTTGAATATCATTTTTAAATTTCACTCCACATCATGTTGGCAATTTGGACATTATTTGAATCTGCACAAAGTAAACTTCTGATACTTATTGTTTATCCTGTTCTTCTGTTCATCATTTGTATCACTGTTATTTGTATTAATCATCAAGAATCAAGCTGTTGTGAATATCTGTGGCCGGGGGCACAGATGTGATATAATTGTTGAACAGATGATAGGTTAAAGGCGATATACTAGGTTAAAGGCGATACATCTGTTCGGTGTCTTTTATGGCACGTGGTGAATGTTCTCTTTGGCCCGTAGTGCAAAGATGAACTGTTGGTTGGTATGATTATGACCAAAGGCTGAATCTGGTATAATCATGACCGTTGGTGCTTTATTGAATATCTTTGGCCCGTAGTGCAAAGATGAACTGTTGATTGGTATGATTATTACCAAAGGCTGAATCTGGTATAATCATGACCGTTGGTGTTATATTAAATGTCTTTGGCCCGTAGTGCAAATATGAACTGTTGATCTGCATGATTATGATCAGGAACTGTGAATTTTTATTATCATGACTAATGGTATTTCAGATGATAAAAGTTGATGATATTTTTACTAAAAAGAGAAGCGAGTGGACATTATGGTCTGCATTATTCTTCTAATAGATTGCTCATTCCGCTGCTATTATTGATCTGAACGTTGTTTAAGAATTTAACTACAGTTTTTGATATAAACCTTGTAGTCTATTGTATTCTATCAAGAACTCAACTGTTGAAGGCTAATGATAATTTATTCGTCATTATCTTAGTCATGATATTTCTTACTGGGCTATTTGAGCTCACCCTTTTGTTCCATTATTTTTCAACAGGATATGAGAACGTAGCTGGGTCTAGCCGGGGAATGGAGTGAGAGTCCGAGAGATATCTATTATAGTCTTCACGTGTTGTAAAATAGTGTGGCAATAATAGTGAAGACTTAGTTGTGTATTATTATACACGGTATTGTTGTACGTTGTGCTTTGTTGTAATAATTTTGTTGTAGTCTTTTGACGACTCAAGTTTGGGCTGTGTGGGCCTAGATTTGGGGGCGTCACAGTTGGCATCAGAGCTTAGGGATATGGTCTTTAATGGAGATCTGGGGTTAAAGCTAGGAGGGGAGATACGGATAGAATCAGTCACTAGTGTGTCCCACCTAAATTAGATTTTGTTATCTAACGAATCGATTTGAATGTAGGAACAGGAAGTGATGAGTCAGTTTGTTTGAACTAACAATTATTTTGTGACCACAGTTTAGTATGGCATCTGGAAATCAGAAGGATAACTTTGAAATGCCCGGTACGTCAACTTCGGGGACGAAATTTCATAAGGAGGGGAGGTTGTAAGACCCCGAATTTTATGAAATATAAAATTTAATTTTTCTTCATATATATTTTTCATGAAACAGTAAGTGGTTAAATTAACGAAATTGAAAGTTAAGGATGTTATGTGCAAATTTTATTTTGACAGACAATATTCGTTTTGTCGGGGAATATTCGGGCCGTACGACGGCGCCGAAATAACAAATTAATTGTGGACCCCACAACGGAATATTTGTCGGATATAGAAAACGACAGAAGTAACCTTTTTAAATAAAAATAGTCAACGGTGTTAACTGTTAAAATACCGGTGATAAAAGAATAGTAGCATACGGTAATTTATGGTATTTTACTGTAGCATGCGGTACTCTACAGTAGCACACAGTATTGCACAGTGTCTCATATTATTGACACCGTAACTGTTACGCATCATTTCATCAATAATTGTCACTGCATAATATTTTATATTATCAATTCAATTATTGTTGCTACACAGTATTTTGCATTATTGATTCAATAATTATCATTACACTGTATTTCATATCATCGAGTCAATAATTGTTGGTGCACTGTAGTTTAAAATTATTGAATCTAATAATTGTCACAGTAGCAAATACACTATAATTTATATTATTAAATTAATAAAAATATGTAACGTGTTTCTTACATTATTGTGGTAACATTATTTTATATGTTGGACTCACAGGAAGAATAAATAAATAAATAAAAAAATAAAATAATTAATTTTACTATTTGAAATAGTAACGTGAATAGTGACGTGAATAGTAACGTGAATAGTGACGTGAATAGTGACGTGAATAGTAACGTGAATAGTAAGAAAACATGTGGGGTAGGGTGGGGCCCACTGGAAGAAAATTTTCTCAGAAACGTGCTGAAGAAAAATTTTCGCGCAGCCCTCGTGTTGCTGCTGAATTCAGTATTGGCGTACAGCCACCTACCACGCATAGTAACTTCTTTTCTCCTATAAATAGCTTGTTCAGCTGAATAGAAAAATCACACCTAAAACATAAAATTTTTCTATAAGAATTTTATGAGTTTTCTTTGAGAATAGTAAGGCTATTTTGAGTGTTTGAAAGCCAAAAGGAGTGCAGGAATTTTTCAAGTAAGTCTTTTATTAAAGAGTAGTAATTTTATAAATTCCTATTTTTCACGGTATTCACAAATCTTCCTTTAGAAGACTCTTCTTTGAGAAGATTCATTTTTAAAAGCTTTCTTTGGAAGATTTATTTTGGAATATTATTTTTAAAACTATTTTAAAGTTGGTATTTTATACTACAAAAATTATGTTAAATATATATAATTTTGATAGTTCATAATATATGAGTTATCATACACTTTGAAGTTTACATGTTGTAATTACTAATTTTATTATAAATATATAGGTTGATCAATCTCATTTAAATCAATATCCAGTCACGTGTTAAGGTAAGAAATGTCATTTTTTTTACACTCTTGAACTTACTACGGTAAGGGATGTCATTTTCCTTCATATTCTTAAACTTACTATGGTAAGAAATGTCATTTTTTTTACACTCTTGAACTTGCTACGGTAAGGGATATTATTTTCTTTCATACTCCTGAATCGAAACTTATTATGGAACTATTGCTTCTATAATTCCTGAAAATATTATATGTTCCATAATAGTTGAACTTCATTATTTCAACTGAACCTTCCTATTTTCTGAATCTTTCTATTGAACTGTAACCGTTATTCTGAACTGTGGATCTTGAATATCATTTTTAAATTTCACTCCACATCATGTTGGCAATTTGGACATTATTTGAATCTGCACAAAGTAAACTTCTGATACTTATTGTTTATCCTGTTCTTCTGTTCATCATTTGTATCACTGTTATTTGTATTAATCATCAAGAATCAAGCTGTTGTGAATATCTGTGGCCGGGGGCACAGATGTGATATAATTGTTGAACAGATGATAGGTTAAAGGCGATATACTAGGTTAAAGGCGATACATCTGTTCGGTGTCTTTTATGGCACGTGGTGAATGTTCTCTTTGGCCCGTAGTGCAAAGATGAACTGTTGGTTGGTATGATTATGACCAAAGGCTGAATCTGGTATAATCATGACCGTTGGTGCTTTATTGAATATCTTTGGCCCGTAGTGCAAAGATGAACTGTTGATTGGTATGATTATTACCAAAGGCTGAATCTGGTATAATCATGACCGTTGGTGTTATATTAAATGTCTTTGGCCCGTAGTGCAAATATGAACTGTTGATCTGCATGATTATGATCAGGAACTGTGAATTTTTATTATCATGACTAATGGTATTTCAGATGATAAAAGTTGATGATATTTTTACTAAAAAGAGAAGCGAGTGGACATTATGGTCTGCATTATTCTTCTAATAGATTGCTCATTCCGCTGCTATTATTGATCTGAACGTTGTTTAAGAATTTAACTACAGTTTTTGATATAAACCTTGTAGTCTATTGTATTCTATCAAGAACTCAACTGTTGAAGGCTAATGATAATTTATTCGTCATTATCTTAGTCATGATATTTCTTACTGGGCTATTTGAGCTCACCCTTTTGTTCCATTATTTTTCAACAGGATATGAGAACGTAGCTGGGTCTAGCCGGGGAATGGAGTGAGAGTCCGAGAGATATCTATTATAGTCTTCACGTGTTGTAAAATAGTGTGGCAATAATAGTGAAGACTTAGTTGTGTATTATTATACACGGTATTGTTGTACGTTGTGCTTTGTTGTAATAATTTTGTTGTAGTCTTTTGACGACTCAAGTTTGGGCTGTGTGGGCCTAGATTTGGGGGCGTCACAGTTGGCATCAGAGCTTAGGGATATGGTATTTAATGGAGATCTGGGGTTAAAGCTAGGAGGGGAGATACGGATAGAATCAGTCACTAGTGTGTCCCACCTAAATTAGATTTTGTTATCTAACGAATCGATTTGAATGTAGGAACAGGAAGTGATGAGTCAGTTTGTTTGAACTAACAATTATTTTGTGACCACAGTTTAGTATGGCATCTGGAAATCAGAAGGATAACTTTGAAATGCCCGGTACGTCAACTTCGGGGACGAAATTTCATAAGGAGGGGAGGTTGTAAGACCCCGAATTTTATGAAATATAAAATTTAATTTTTCTTCATATATATTTTTCATGAAACAGTAAGTGGTTAAATTAACGAAATTGAAAGTTAAGGATGTTATGTGCAAATTTTATTTTGACAGACAATATTCGTTTTGTCGGGGAATATTCGGGCCGTACGACGGCGCCGAAATAACAAATTAATTGTGGACCCCACAACGGAATATTTGTCGGATATAGAAAACGACAGAAGTAACCTTTTTAAATAAAAATACTCAACAGTGTTAACTGTTAAAATACCGGTGATAAAAGAATAGTAGCATACGGTAATTTATGGTATTTTACTGTAGCATGCGGTACTCTACAGTAGCACACAGTATTGCACAGTGTCTCATATTATTGACACCGTAACTGTTACGCATCATTTCATCAATAATTGTCACTGCATAATATTTTATATTATCAATTCAATTATTGTTGCTACACAGTATTTTGCATTATTGATTCAATAATTATCATTACACTGTATTTCATATCATCGAGTCAATAATTGTTGGTGCACTGTAGTTTAAAATTATTGAATCTAATAATTGTCACAGTAGCAAATACACTATAATTTATATTATTAAATTAATAAAAATATGTAACGTGTTTCTTACATTATTGTGGTAACATTATTTTATATGTTGGACTCACAGGAAGAATAAATAAATAAATAAAAAAATAAAATAATTAATTTTACTATTTGAAATAGTAACGTGAATAGTGACGTGAATAGTAACGTGAATAGTGACGTGAATAGTGACGTGAATAGTAACGTGAATAGTAAGAAAACATGTGGGGTAGGGTGGGGCCCACTGGAAGAAAATTTTCTCAGAAACGTGCTGAAGAAAAATTTTCGCGCAGCCCTCGTGTTGCTGCTGAATTCAGTATTGGCGTACAGCCACCTACCACGCATAGTAACTTCTTTTCTCCTATAAATAGCTTGTTCAGCTGAATAGAAAAATCACACCTAAAACATAAAATTTTTCTATAAGAATTTTATGAGTTTTCTTTGAGAATAGTAAGGCTATTTTGAGTGTTTGAAAGCCAAAAGGAGTGCAGGAATTTTTCAAGTAAGTCTTTTATTAAAGAGTAGTAATTTTATAAATTCCTATTTTTCACGGTATTCACAAATCTTCCTTTAGAAGACTCTTCTTTGAGAAGATTCATTTTTAAAAGCTTTCTTTGGAAGATTTATTTTGGAATATTATTTTTAAAACTATTTTAAAGTTGGTATTTTATACTACAAAAATTATGTTAAATATATATAATTTTGATAGTTCATAATATATGAGTTATCATACACTTTGAAGTTTACATGTTGTAATTACTAATTTTATTATAAATATATAGGTTGATCAATCTCATTTAAATCAATATCCAGTCACGTGTTAAGGTAAGAAATGTCATTTTTTTTACACTCTTGAACTTACTACGGTAAGGGATGTCATTTTCCTTCATATTCTTAAACTTACTATGGTAAGAAATGTCATTTTTTTTACACTCTTGAACTTGCTACGGTAAGGGATATTATTTTCTTTCATACTCCTGAATCGAAACTTATTATGGAACTATTGCTTCTATAATTCCTGAAAATATTATATGTTCCATAATAGTTGAACTTCATTATTTCAACTGAACCTTCCTATTTTCTGAATCTTTCTATTGAACTGTAACCGTTATTCTGAACTGTGGATCTTGAATATCATTTTTAAATTTCACTCCACATCATGTTGGCAATTTGGACATTATTTGAATCTGCACAAAGTAAACTTCTGATACTTATTGTTTATCCTGTTCTTCTGTTCATCATTTGTATCACTGTTATTTGTATTAATCATCAAGAATCAAGCTGTTGTGAATATCTGTGGCCGGGGGCACAGATGTGATATAATTGTTGAACAGATGATAGGTTAAAGGCGATATACTAGGTTAAAGGCGATACATCTGTTCGGTGTCTTTTATGGCACTTGGTGAATGTTCTCTTTGGCCCGTAGTGCAAAGATGAACTGTTGGTTGGTATGATTATGACCAAAGGCTGAATCTGGTATAATCATGACCGTTGGTGCTTTATTGAATATCTTTGGCCCGTAGTGCAAAGATGAACTGTTGATTGGTATGATTATTACCAAAGGCTGAATCTGGTATAATCATGACCGTTGGTGTTATATTAAATGTCTTTGGCCCGTAGTGCAAATATGAACTGTTGATCTGCATGATTATGATCAGGAACTGTGAATTTTTATTATCATGACTAATGGTATTTCAGATGATAAAAGTTGATGATATTTTTACTAAAAAGAGAAGCGAGTGGACATTATGGTCTGCATTATTCTTCTAATAGATTGCTCATTCCGCTGCTATTATTGATCTGAACGTTGTTTAAGAATTTAACTACAGTTTTTGATATAAACCTTGTAGTCTATTGTATTCTATCAAGAACTCAACTGTTGAAGGCTAATGATAATTTATTCGTCATTATCTTAGTCA
The DNA here is from genome assembly GCA_947179155.2 of Hedera helix. Classification (NCBI taxonomy): domain Eukaryota; kingdom Viridiplantae; phylum Streptophyta; class Magnoliopsida; order Apiales; family Araliaceae; genus Hedera; species Hedera helix. The sequence goes on from OX359270.1 coordinate 31,560,353, forward strand.
TGATATTTCTTACTGGGCTATTTGAGCTCACCCTTTTGTTCCATTATTTTTCAACAGGATATGAGAACGTAGCTGGGTCTAGCCGGGGAATGGAGTGAGAGTCCGAGAGATATCTATTATAGTCTTCACGTGTTGTAAAATAGTGTGGCAATAATAGTGAAGACTTAGTTGTGTATTATTATACACGGTATTGTTGTACGTTGTGCTTTGTTGTAATAATTTTGTTGTAGTCTTTTGACGACTCAAGTTTGGGCTGTGTGGGCCTAGATTTGGGGGCGTCACAGTTGGCATCAGAGCTTAGGGATATGGTCTTTAATGGAGATCTGGGGTTAAAGCTAGGAGGGGAGATACGGATAGAATCAGTCACTAGTGTGTCCCACCTAAATTAGATTTTGTTATCTAACGAATCGATTTGAATGTAGGAACAGGAAGTGATGAGTCAGTTTGTTTGAACTAACAATTATTTTGTGACCACAGTTTAGTATGGCATCTGGAAATCAGAAGGATAACTTTGAAATGCCCGGTACGTCAACTTCGGGGACGAAATTTCATAAGGAGGGGAGGTTGTAAGACCCCGAATTTTATGAAATATAAAATTTAATTTTTCTTCATATATATTTTTCATGAAACAGTAAGTGGTTAAATTAACGAAATTGAAAGTTAAGGATGTTATGTGCAAATTTTATTTTGACAGACAATATTCGTTTTGTCGGGGAATATTCGGGCCGTACGACGGCGCCGAAATAACAAATTAATTGTGGACCCCACAACGGAATATTTGTCGGATATAGAAAACGACAGAAGTAACCTTTTTAAATAAAAATACTCAACGGTGTTAACTGTTAAAATACCGGTGATAAAAGAATAGTAGCATACGGTAATTTATGGTATTTTACTGTAGCATGCGGTACTCTACAGTAGCACACAGTATTGCACAGTGTCTCATATTATTGACACCGTAACTGTTACGCATCATTTCATCAATAATTGTCACTGCATAATATTTTATATTATCAATTCAATTATTGTTGCTACACAGTATTTTGCATTATTGATTCAATAATTATCATTACACTGTATTTCATATCATCGAGTCAATAATTGTTGGTGCACTGTAGTTTAAAATTATTGAATCTAATAATTGTCACAGTAGCAAATACACTATAATTTATATTATTAAATTAATAAAAATATGTAACGTGTTTCTTACATTATTGTGGTAACATTATTTTATATGTTGGACTCACAGGAAGAATAAATAAATAAATAAAAAAATAAAATAATTAATTTTACTATTTGAAATAGTAACGTGAATAGTGACGTGAATAGTAACGTGAATAGTGACGTGAATAGTGACGTGAATAGTAACGTGAATAGTAAGAAAACATGTGGGGTAGGGTGGGGCCCACTGGAAGAAAATTTTCTCAGAAACGTGCTGAAGAAAAATTTTCGCGCAGCCCTCGTGTTGCTGCTGAATTCAGTATTGGCGTACAGCCACCTACCACGCATAGTAACTTCTTTTCTCCTATAAATAGCTTGTTCAGCTGAATAGAAAAATCACACCTAAAACATAAAATTTTTCTATAAGAATTTTATGAGTTTTCTTTGAGAATAGTAAGGCTATTTTGAGTGTTTGAAAGCCAAAAGGAGTGCAGGAATTTTTCAAGTAAGTCTTTTATTAAAGAGTAGTAATTTTATAAATTCCTATTTTTCACGGTATTCACAAATCTTCCTTTAGAAGACTCTTCTTTGAGAAGATTCATTTTTAAAAGCTTTCTTTGGAAGATTTATTTTGGAATATTATTTTTAAAACTATTTTAAAGTTGGTATTTTATACTACAAAAATTATGTTAAATATATATAATTTTGATAGTTCATAATATATGAGTTATCATACACTTTGAAGTTTACATGTTGTAATTACTAATTTTATTATAAATATATAGGTTGATCAATCTCATTTAAATCAATATCCAGTCACGTGTTAAGGTAAGAAATGTCATTTTTTTTACACTCTTGAACTTACTACGGTAAGGGATGTCATTTTCCTTCATATTCTTAAACTTACTATGGTAAGAAATGTCATTTTTTTTACACTCTTGAACTTGCTACGGTAAGGGATATTATTTTCTTTCATACTCCTGAATCGAAACTTATTATGGAACTATTGCTTCTATAATTCCTGAAAATATTATATGTTCCATAATAGTTGAACTTCATTATTTCAACTGAACCTTCCTATTTTCTGAATCTTTCTATTGAACTGTAACCGTTATTCTGAACTGTGGATCTTGAATATCATTTTTAAATTTCACTCCACATCATGTTGGCAATTTGGACATTATTTGAATCTGCACAAAGTAAACTTCTGATACTTATTGTTTATCCTGTTCTTCTGTTCATCATTTGTATCACTGTTATTTGTATTAATCATCAAGAATCAAGCTGTTGTGAATATCTGTGGCCGGGGGCACAGATGTGATATAATTGTTGAACAGATGATAGGTTAAAGGCGATATACTAGGTTAAAGGCGATACATCTGTTCGGTGTCTTTTATGGCACGTGGTGAATGTTCTCTTTGGCCCGTAGTGCAAAGATGAACTGTTGGTTGGTATGATTATGACCAAAGGCTGAATCTGGTATAATCATGACCGTTGGTGCTTTATTGAATATCTTTGGCCCGTAGTGCAAAGATGAACTGTTGATTGGTATGATTATTACCAAAGGCTGAATCTGGTATAATCATGACCGTTGGTGTTATATTAAATGTCTTTGGCCCGTAGTGCAAATATGAACTGTTGATCTGCATGATTATGATCAGGAACTGTGAATTTTTATTATCATGACTAATGGTATTTCAGATGATAAAAGTTGATGATATTTTTACTAAAAAGAGAAGCGAGTGGACATTATGGTCTGCATTATTCTTCTAATAGATTGCTCATTCCGCTGCTATTATTGATCTGAACGTTGTTTAAGAATTTAACTACAGTTTTTGATATAAACCTTGTAGTCTATTGTATTCTATCAAGAACTCAACTGTTGAAGGCTAATGATAATTTATTCGTCATTATCTTAGTCATGATATTTCTTACTGGGCTATTTGAGCTCACCCTTTTGTTCCATTATTTTTCAACAGGATATGAGAACGTAGCTGGGTCTAGCCGGGGAATGGAGTGAGAGTCCGAGAGATATCTATTATAGTCTTCACGTGTTGTAAAATAGTGTGGCAATAATAGTGAAGACTTAGTTGTGTATTATTATACACGGTATTGTTGTACGTTGTGCTTTGTTGTAATAATTTTGTTGTAGTCTTTTGACGACTCAAGTTTGGGCTGTGTGGGCCTAGATTTGGGGGCGTCACAGTACCTGAGTACGCGGCAAGATTTAATGAGCTGGCCAGGTTCGCTCCACATCAAGTGGATACGGAGGAACGCAAGGCCAGAAGATTCGAAAATGGATTGAGACCTTGGATATTCAACAAGGTAGCGGTACTGCAGATTGACTCATTCGCAACTTTGTTGGAGAAGTCAATCATTGCTGAAGGAGGAAGCGACGCATTAACCAAGTACAACCAGGAGAGAAACAAAAAGAAAAATGAAGGGGGAAACAAGAACAGTAACAGTGGGGGGAATAATAACAACAATAACAACAACAAGCGCAAATGGGACAACAGCAGCAACGACAAGAGCTCGGGGAATCAACAAGGAAGTGTTCAGAAAAAGCCAGCATGCAATATATGTGGAAAGAACCACTTCGGGGAGTGCAGGAAAGGGAAGAATACGTGCTATAATTGTGGGCAGGTGGGACATATTTCTCCAAATTGTCCCCTTCCAAAGAAAGTGAGATGCTTTTCTTACGGAGCATCTGACCACCTGATAAAAGATTGCCCTAAGAAGAAGAATGACGGGGGTAGCGGCTACAAGGGCAATAACAACAAATTGGCTATCGGGGGACCGGTACCACAGAACAAGCCGACAGCCCGGACGTTCAATATGACGGTGCAAGATGCCGTGGGGTCAAAAGACGTGGTGTCAGGTATTATTCCGATCAATAATATAAATGCATATGTATTGTTTGATTCGGGTGCTACCTGTTCATTTGTGTCTGATGATTTCGCTAGACGATTAGAGTTGCCTAGGGACAAACTAGAAAACTCAATGAACATAGAAGTTGCTAATAAAGAAGTGATTCCGGTAGAGTACATACATAGAAATTGTTGTGCTGAAATCAGGGGTCAGAAATTAAATGTGAATCTAATTCCAATACGTCTGGGGGAATTTGATGTAATACTTGGGATGGATTGGTTGTTTAACCACGGGGCGATAATTGATTGTCAGAAGAAGTGCATACACCTTAAGACACCAAATAAGTCTAAGGTCGTATTTTATGGCAGCAAATCGTCAAGACAGTCTTCTTGTCTGACGATGATGCAGGCCAAGAAATTATTGAAGAAAGGTTGTGTAGGGTATTTGGCTCATGTGGTTGACACACAAGTGGTGAGTCCCGAGATGGAGCAAATACCAGTAGTTAGGGAGTTTACGGATGTTTTTCCAGATGTACTGCTGGGTTTACCGCCGGACAGGGAGATAGAATTCGTGATTGATTTAGTACCGGGGACAGCACCGATATCGAAAGCACCATATAGGATGGCTCCGGTAGAACCAAAGGAATTGATGGTGCAATTGCAGGAGTTGTTAGACAATAAGTACATTCAGCCAAGTGTTTCTCCATGGGGAGCACCGGTGCTGTTTGTAAAGAAGAAGGATGGATCGATGAGATTGTGTATGGATTATAGAGAGCTGAATAAGGTGACAATTAAGAACAAGTACCCGTTACCACGAATTGACGATCTTTTCGATCAATTGAAAGGGGCGAAGTACTTTTCAAAGATTGACTTAAGGACTGGTTATCATCAGTTGAAAGTCAGGAAGGAGGATATACCCAAGACGGCATTCAGAACTCGATATGGGCCTTATGAGTTTCTGGTGATGTCGTTTGGACTAACGAATGCGCCAGCTGCATTTATGGACATGATGAACAGAATATTCAAGCAATACTTGGATAAATTTGTAGTCGTGTTCATTGACGATATTCTGGTGTATTCCAAAACGGAGGAGGAGCATGCTGAACACCTAAGATTGGTGTTGGAGATTTTACGGAAGGAGCGGTTGTACGCTAAGTTTTCAAAGTGTGAATTCTGGTTGGAAAGAGTTCAATTTTTAGGTCATGTTATTGACAAGGAGGGAGTTTCGGTTGATCCGGCGAAGGTTGAATCGGTAATGAATTGGGAGCAACCAAGGACGCCGACAGAAGTAAGAAGTTTCTTAGGGTTAGCGGGTTACTATCGGAGATTCATTCAAGACTTCTCAAAGATAGCAACACCGTTGACCAACTTAACAAGAAAGACGGTGAAATACGTGTGGACAGAGAAGTGTGAGGAAAGTTTTCAGGAGTTAAAGAAAAGACTTAGTGAAGCACCTGTATTGACCTTACCAGACGATACAGGAGGTTTTACGGTCTACAGTGATGCATCGCACAAGGGGCTTGGCTGTGTGCTTATGCAAAACGGCAAAGTCGTTGCGTATGCGTCCAGACAATTAAAAGATTATGAGAAGGGATATCCTACCCACGACTTGGAGCTGGCAGCGGTAGTGTTTGCCTTTAAAATTTGGAGACATTATCTGTACGGAGAAAAATGTGAGATATTCACAGACCATAAGAGTCTAAAGTATATCTTCACACAGAAGGAGTTGAATATGAGGCAACGGAGATGGTTGGAATTGATCAAAGATTATGATTGTGAGATTCTATATCATCCCGGCAAGGCCAACGTAGTAGCGGATGCTCTGAGTAGAAAGAGCAGGGAGAAATTGTTCATATTGACAGATCAAGAACAATTGGTTCAAGAGATGGCTCGAATGGAGTTGGAAGTGAGAAGTCCAAACGAGTCAATAGAAGTCGAGGTGAGCCCAACCTTGTTAGATAGGGTGAAAGAGGCTCAAGACAAAGATGAGGAATGTGACAGAATCCGGAAGAGGATGACCGATGGAGAAGAGGTCAAGTTTAAAATTGATAGCATGGGATTGCTGAGATTTGAAAATCGTGTTTGGGTACCGCTAGTGCCTGAATTACGAGAGGAAATTTTGCAAGAGGCCCACAGTACGAGATACTCGATACATCCGGGGAGTACGAAGATGTATCAAGATCTACGTCAGCATTTTTGGTGGCCAAATTTAAAGAGGGAGGTTGCAGAATGTGTCAGCCGATGCCTAACTTGTCAAAGGGTAAAGGCCGAACATCAGAGACCAAGTGGATTGTTACAGCCGTTAGAAATTCCTGAGTGGAAATGGGAGCATATCACAATGGATTTTGTGGTAGGACTTCCAACAACACAGAAGGGATATGACGCAATTTGGGTGATTGTGGATCGGCTAACAAAGTCAGCGCACTTTTTGCCGATCAAGATTAGGTTCAGTTTGGATCAGTTGTCCAAATTGTACATCAAAGAGATAGTTTCAAGACATGGGGTGCCGGTATCGATTGTGTCAGACAGGGATCCGCGCTTCACGTCAAAATTTTGGAGAAGTCTTCAGGAGAGATTGGGGACACAGTTGAGAATGAGTACAGCGTATCATCCGCAGACTGATGGGCAAAGTGAGAGAACAATTCAGACATTGGAAGATATGCTCAGGGCTTGCGTGATGGATTTCAAGGGCAGTTGGGAAATCCATCTACCACTAGTTGAGTTTGCATATAATAACAGTTATCATGCGAGCATAGGTATGCCGCCTTACGAAGCTTTATATGGCAGAAAATGCAGAACACCTCTATGTTGGGATGAGGTAGGAGAACGCCGACTGTTGGGGCCAGAATTGGTTCAACAGACGGTAGAAATTATCAAGGTAATAAGAGCTCGGCTAGTAGCAGCTCAAGACCGTCAAAAGAAATACGCCGATTTACATCGACAAAAACGAGACTTCGAGGTGGGGAGTTTTGTGTTCATTAAGGTATCTCCCTGGAAAGGGAAGATCAGGTTTGGAAAGAAGGGGAAATTGAGTCCAAGGTTCATAGGACCGTTCGAAATATTGAGAAGAGTGGGTGAAGTAGCATACGAGTTAGCTTTACCTCCTGAATTGGAACATATTCACAATGTGTTTCACGTGTCGGTATTGCGGCCATACAAACCAGACTACAAGCACGTTATCTCCTATGAACCAATTCAAGTTGGTAAGGACTTATCATATGAAGAAGTTCCTGTTCAGATACTCGATAGGAAGGAACAGAAACTGAGAAATAAGATAATTCATTCTGTCAAAGTACTTTGGAGGAATCACGCCATTGAAGAAGCTACGTGGGAATTAGAGGAGGAAATGAGGGCAAATTACCCGTTTTTATTTGAGTAACCTTATTTTTACAATTCCGAGGACGGAATTTTTATAAGGAGGGGAGAATGTAATGTCCTAGAATTTCCACATTTTTATTAATTAAAATATTAATTTAATTTCCAACGAGTTAGTTTTATGAGATTATTTAAATCTTTTTATGTGATTAATTAATTATGTGATTAAATAATTATGTAATTAATTACTAAAATTAATTAAAGGGGGTCACTAATATGTTATTAAATTAGTGAACAAACCCTAAAGTTTTAATATCAAAATAATTGATAAGTTTCGTATTAATTAAATATTCAATTAAATTGAATATAATGAGTGAATTAAATATAATAAATTAATTAATATGATTATTAATTAATATAAATAATGTGAAATATTAATAATAATATTTATTAGTCCATTTAGTAATTTAATACTTATGGGTTAGAATATTTAATTATTTATTCAATCTAATTATCTATTTAATCATAGATTGAATAATTAATGTGTAAATTATTAAATTAGCCCAACATGGGTCAATTAGTAGTCCAAGTGGAGAATAATAAAATTTGACAATTTAGTAGCCCAAACAATTTAATAAAAGCCCAATTGGTATTTTAAATTAAAGCCCAATACTTGGCCCATTTGGAAAAACAATTAAATAACTAATTAATTAATTAAAAAAAAATGAAAAGGGACTCAATTTTGGGACAACCAAATTGCTACCAGCCGAATCATGCTTGAAGGAGAGAGAAAATGAGTCTTTTGCTTTATTTTCTTTTATTTATTTATTTAATTAAAGGTTGCTTGTTTTGATTTTTGGGAAAGTCTTTTCCCACAAAATCCTCACCAACTTAGTATGGGCTAGCTTTCTTGTGTAAGTTTCATTGCTATCTCATGATGGTAATTTTGATAGATATAGATTTTATATATATCCAAATTGTAAGTATACTTACAATTTTGGAGCTTAAGTGAGTCATTTCTTCTTCTTCTACTTTCCAAGCTAGAGAGCATTTGATAGTGTGAGAAAAATTTAGAGCAAAATACTAAGAGAAGAGAAGGAGTCTTGGTTCATGTCATCTTCCTTCACAACCTATTTTGGAAGAAAAAGGAAGATAGCCATTAAATCAAGGTAATGGTTATTCTAAATCTAAGTTTTATTTTTAAATGAAATAAATCATCATGTTAGTATAAACATGTTAATATAGTTATTAATGTATAATGATAATATTTATGCCATGCTTGAGTTTAATATGTTTGGTTTGTATTTTGGTATATTTTATATGCTAAAATATGTGTTTAATAGTGTGTAAACAAGTTTTGGAATTTATGTCCAAAAATATTTTTTGTAAAACTTAGGTTTGATGTTCTAATATTATAGAACATTAAATCATGAGAAAAACAAAGTTTGAATCACTCAAAATGGAGTTTTATACAAAAAGTTATGATTTATGGTAGTTTATGTGATGTAAAAATTTTTATAAAAAAATAATGATATTAAATCATGAAAAATTAATTTTTTATGTTATAAATTAATATAAGGTGATTGGTAATTTTTTTGGATTTTTATTGAAGATTTAAAGCTTACTTGATGGTATATTTTTTATTTAAAATGGGTAGCCGGAACACTGTTCACGTTCTGTCGGAAGAAAAAAATTTAAGGGTTTCCACGCAATGCGCGGGTGTCACTGTTCACCGAGGAAGCGGAGCCAAACGACGTCGTTTGGCGTCCGTGGAATTTTACTCCGCGCGTTATGCGCGGAGGCCATTTCCGGCCTTTCAAAAACGACGCCGTTTTGGTCCTGCATCGGCATAACGCGCGCAATGCGCGAGCAACTGTTTTTCGGCGAAATTACCATTTTGCCCCTCCGTGTTTTTTTCGGCAGAATTACCATTCTGCCCTCGGTTCAGTTTTCGAATTATTTACGAAATTGTCATCGGTCCGGTTTTTCAACTTAATTACGAAAATGCCATTCGGGTAAATTTTAATTAATTTAAATATTTGAAAATTAATTTAAAATTATAACAAATACAAAAATAATAATAATATTGGGGAGGATATTTTTCATTAAGTTTAATATTTAAATATTTTAAATATTAATCTAGTTAGCTAAACCATGGTTAAGTTAAATAAATTTATTATTATTATTTATTTATTATTTTAAATGTTAATAATAAATAAAGATGATAAATTAGCAATTATTATTTAATGCCTATTAAATAATATTTAAAGAGAGATAAAATTTATAAATTAATTATTTATTATTTAAATATTATTAAATAATAAATAAGGATAATTAAGTAATTAATTATTATTTAATTAACATTAAATAACGATTAATGAAAATTAAGTTATTAGAGTAATAATTTATTATTTAATTAAAATAATAAATAAGAATGATTTGATTATTATTTAACCTTAAATAATAATTAAAATTAATTAATTAATTAATTATTATTTAATTGACATTGTGTAATAATTAAAGAGGATTAAGATTAGTAAACTATTATTTAATTTCCTTAATTAAATAATAAGTAAGGTTAATTACTTAGTTAATTATTGGCTGATTAACATTAAATTAAAGAAGGTTAAAATTAAGTTAATAATTATTCATTATTTAATTATAATTAAATAATAAGTAAGTACAATTAGTTATTATTTATTTTAAATAATAACTAGAGTTAATTAATTAATTTCTATTTAATCAATATTAAATAGTAATTAAATAGAGATTGAGTTAATAAAATAAATTGAATTTAATTATGATTTAATTAAACAATTGTAATAAGTTGTTTAAGGGTTTAATAAGTGTCCAACACTTAAGAAAAATATTTTCTAACTTATTAAATTATTAACCTAAAATGATTAAGTGTCTATAAGGTTAATAATATTGTTTTGACTAATATAATTTATGTGTTAGTACTTATGTGGTAAATAAGTTCGTTATTAAGCGTATAGTTATGCAAATACGTCGTACTAATTATTAGACCGACTTTATTAATGTTAGGTCTTTCAAAGCAAGTTAGTTAAAGCTAGACAATTATTGTAGCTGAGCAAACAGGCAAGTTCTCTAACCCTACTCAATTATTATCGTTGAACAAGTTTCCATACTTGTATTTATTGTTAAAGCTTGCAGTGGTTTAATTATTTAAAATTATTCCACATCCATATTGTTTATACAATCGCACTTAGTGCATTTGAAGCTTATTAGTTCTTGATTCATGAACTGTATTAAAAATGTCTTAAGCTAATAATTCAGCTAGACATTACGTTTCTAAATTCAATAACTTGAATACTTTTAAAAGCTTATCCAAACCATTGT